>JAUUEB010493270.1:0-10607 GCA_032362205.1 Clione limacina | reverse complement strand
GAGAGAGAGAGAGAGAGGGAGAGAGAGAGAGAGAGAGAGAGAGAGAGAGAGAGAGAGAGAGAGGGGGGGGGCGACACTTAGAGACAAGACACAAGACCACACACGGACTTCAAAAACGTATATCTCTGGTTCCAATCAAGTTATTATAATTCTGTTTTCGGGAGCTTGCTATGTGTGTTTAAAGAGCCAATTTTATAAGGTAGATCTGTTTGCAGCCTAACCAACCGAGTCTTCCAAATGTCTTAACACCTCAGTCGTTCTGCAGGGTTTGACTGTCGGCACATCTGAACGGTTCAGCCCATTTACTACAAACTCACAGCGTTGCTGGTTTGGGCAAAACTAATTTACAATTGATAGTTTGTAAGCTAAATAACTCCAGAGTTAGCCACGAAACCAACCGGGTTGAGTTCTGTCACCCCCCCCCCCATGTTCACATGTTTTATAATAGCTCAGCTTTTACTGAAGACAATTTTATATGCAGTGTCGTAAGGCCGTAGTCTAAGATACTTTGTCAAATTTTATGACCTAAAATAAAAATTTGATTTTACCAACTAGCCACCTTTAAATGACCTGCGAGAACTTTTAGAGAAGTGATGATGGAAATGATGGAGGAGGAGCATTGCCACCGACAACTTTAAAACAATATGTTACCGCTTTGTTCAACCATGGCCAGTTACCAGAGTCCAAAGATGAATGGTCCTTTGGTACTGCGGAGGTATCCCTCATGTAGATAAATTAAGTGCTATGGTATAAAACCTTGTATTTTCATAAAATTGTTTGCAAAATAATGCAGTTTAATGTAGCCCGTGAGAAATGTGCCTGTAATAAACAATGTTTACACCTTGGCCTAATCATCGTCATATCTCAGAAAAAAAGATTATTTTGGTGTTTTAAATTAACAAGACAGAATAAGTATAATATGGAGGGAAAAAACAAGCAAGCAATATCAAGTCCAAGTTTCAAGCTTTATTGTGTTGAGTCTTCATTTGGAGAGCAAAAATATTGCGTGAACAAATCACAACCGCAACATAAATGACAAGAAAATGGGAGAAATAAAAATGAATGAAAATGAAATTCATATCCTGAAAATAGAAAATGCAAAAAGCACATTCATGCATTGAAACACAACATCATTGTTAATTGATCGAAAGAATTAGTTTCAAATTATTCTTTATCAAGAACCTTATAAATCAAGTGTATGTGAGACGGATGTTTCTAAAAGAAAAAAAAGAAATTCAATAGAAAATGCGACAAGATAATTAATACAAATCACATGTAACAAAAACTTGATTGAGTATGTTAAATATTTCGACAAAGTCTTTCTTTCATCAGTTCAACTCATAATGAATCATAAAACAAACCCCTATGACTCATACTCCCAAAAGAAAGTAACGTGAAGGTTAATATCAGTATCCATAGTAACCTGGAACAATTTGTTTCAAAAGAACCATAAATTAGTCTTAAGCAAAGTATAGAAAAGAAAAGTAAAACAATAGTTTAATCAAGTAACAAAAGTATGATTGAAAAGTGCCCTCAATGTATGAATTAGTAATCAAAGGCATAGTATAACGTCTGATGAAAAAATCAAGATAAAATGAGCGAAAAATCTTTAATTTAGACTAACGCATCCCTTAATGAAAAATTCTTGTGATTGCATACTAAAGGAAATTAATAATTTCAGTCTTACTGAAATTATATGTTTAATTCATTATACAGACATATATACTTCAAGCTTCGATAATAGTTTCAAAACATAGCATCTCTTTTATGTAACGGACAATAACATTTGACTGTATTATACACATAACGAGGTCTTATTTATAACAATAAGTTTAATTTGTAAGATATCATGTGATAAATTGAACATAAAAGTTTTAAAATTTGACTTCTGGTATATCTTGAAAAAAAATTTCTTGGATAGAAAATCATCGTTTCTTTATCAGATTTCGTATGAAATTCTTTATTTGTACCCATGTACGACCATCTAAGCAATGCACCTTGTTTTGGACTTGAGTGATCTCTTTTTTACCTGGGAGACTTCCAATTGCCAAACACTTGCTGAAATGGCGCATGCAAGCATCTTTTTCATCGCTGGACCACGCTCGTCTTTTTGACATGTCTGAAAAGAAATAATCAGTCGTTACTCCATCTACTGTTATAATAATGCATATAGTTTCCAAAAAAACAAAACAACATTGATAGCCGTTAAAAAGCAGAAAATTATACATGAATATCAGTTGATACTTCTTAAACATTTTTTCCACGCACACAATTATATTGTGTAGTGGCATATTGTCATCTTATGTGATTGTGGGTCTGTCTGTTTACTCGATAACTTGAGTAATTTTGTTGGATCTCTTTCATAATTGGGAGGATGATATAGATCAGGAATAAAAATTTCACCTATTTCAATCCAGAAATAGTTGGGAAAAATTGACGGAGTTATGGCCCTTATTGAGTATATTTGCTATATGTTCTTTGTTAATTTGGCAAAACCACGCTGTGGTCACATGTTAAAGGTTAAGAATCTGAAATCTTGCAAAGACGCCCTTCTAGTGACTATCTAACACCAGATTTCATAATTGTTCGAATAATCAGTTGAAAAACAGAGTTATGACCCTTTTGAATATTTTGCTATATGTCTTTGTTAATTTTTTTTGCGAACACGCTGTTATCCCATCGTCACAGATAGAAATATGAAATTTTGAACAGAGGCTTAATTCACAGGTCCCTAAAAGCTGGAGGTTAATGTTTTGAAAACAAAACAGTTTTGGCAGAGTTACGGCCCTTGGGTTGTTTACTATATGTTGTTGTTACATGTGTCTGATGTGCGTGGTTGTACTCTCTACGAGTACTCATTTTTCTAGTTGGATATTTTGAAATGTTGCGGGTTGGGATGATTTGAGAGCCAGTTATATTCGGTGAAGAACATTATTTACTGAATTTCAACTTGCAGCAATCTTTTTAAGTCCATGAACTTCAATTATGAACATTCACGGGGTAAAACGTTAATAAAAAGTAAATACATCTATTTTTTTAAATGCCTCGCACAAAGTGCACTCGAAGAAAGTAATTCCTGAAATGTTGCTGACACACTGGAATAATATAATTTGTAGCACCTTAAACTGGCACCGCACCGACCAGTCCTGATACTGACCTTGAAAATATTTAAAGTTGTGATTTCATTTGATTGGACATCAGTCATTAAGCGAAAACCAAATCACTCAGTCAAAGGATCTACTGTGAGAAGATCAAAATAATTAAAACATTCCCTTTTAATGAATTACTTAAAAACAAATAATAGTTTTACCCTAAAGAAGGATTTTACCACTTACCACGTTTTGTACTGTTAGATGAAGCTAAAGGATCTTTTGAGCCTGAATCATAGCATTGTTTCAATGGGGTTCCTGTAGAGAACGAAATTGTTACACATCAACTGCATTTATCATGTTCTTATACATAGTTTATTGGAGTAGATAAGGGTCCGTACAATACAACGGGGGACATGGATAAAATATGACAAATAAGAATAACTATCTCAGAAAGACACTCACATATAAAAAAAGGATACCGGAACGAAAACTGGTGTTAATTCGCTCAAATTTCTACTTAACTGATAAGATATCTACCTACCTTCCCCAACGCTATTGACTTCCTTATATGATAATCATTCAGTCATTGCCTCACTAGATATTTTAAGTAGCATATCATACCCATGATCACCACCATCATATTAATTAATATTGATATTTTGACAACTATTAATATTATAATTATTCACTAATAAATAATTACTTTAAAATGGACTGGCCACCATTTTGTTATTCTTAACTACATTCAAAGACAGTTAATAAATACAATTTACTGTATTGTGACCATGCTTACCTGATAATTGTTCAGTGCCATGATCACCGCCAACTCCTTCGGAAGTAAATGTCTCTTGGACATCCCCATCTTCCTCTTCGCTGTCATCATTCTCTTCTGGACATTGTGCTTCTCCTTTTTCCATGGACAGCAGTAGTTTGGATACCTTTGCCACCTGAATTGTGGAAGTAGGAAGCCGATAGTACTCTCTGTGTGTACGAATGTCGTGTCCCAAATACTGTGCGACAATGTCAAGTTCATTATCTTGTAAAGACACAAGTTGCGACATGGTCGCAATATGCTTTCTGAGACCTGTTGATTTCAGTTTTTCGGGATGCTTCAGATTGGCCTCTGTTGCGACATGTCGTAGGCAATCACACCCTCTTATATGATCATGTGATTCATTATTTGCTCTGGCAAACAGATAACTATTGCTCTCTGCAACTCCTGCACTTTCTCGATGAGTGAGGAGAATGTCGATGGCCTTCTTTGTGGATTTTGTTAAAATGACAGGTACAATCCTTCCTCTTTTGCCAACAATCTCTACTCTTGTCATTGTTTTGCACAGAGCTTTCTCAAATTTGGAAAGTGAGCTAAAAACATTTGCATTGTGTGAGACATTTTGTATTGCTTTGACATACTCTGCTACTTTCATCTTGGAAGCCTCTCCCTGCCTCCTGCGATTGAACAAAATGACGCTGGCTAGAGTTACCTCTGAAAGCCTTTCCCATTGCATTTTGACATATGTAGAAGTCAAAAGCTCTGTCTGAAGTTTGTCGCTTTCATCTTTGAGAAACTTCGACAAAGTCGCTATGTCTTCTGACAAGGGAAGTGTGTCCTCAGCATTCATCTTTTGTTGGCATAATGTTCTGTTGGCGTGTGAAGATATTTCCTGCTCCCATCTAATCTCATGAAGCTCTTTATATGACTCGCATTTTTCTTTTAGCACAACATCATTCTGTTCTAGTGATTTTGCTTTGAGAAGAATACAGCTCCTTACTAAACTGTGACCAATCTTCATTGCCAAAGAAGGGATACCATATTTTCCTGTCAAAGGAGAATATTTTGCAACGGCCTTGGTAGCGTTGACAACATCACTGAATCTTGAAGGTTGCAAGAACTCTGAGAGGCTTGAAGACTGATAGCCTGGTAGCTTTCTTAACTCTAATAACAATCTGGCCATTTCTCTCAATCTGTTCCTAATATAACCATGTCTGTCTCTGTCATATCCGTTTTTATTGGTCTCTCTCAGTCCAAGCAGCTTAATGGCTTCATCATTTTTACAGATTACATAAATGTTGTCTTTTCTCATTGCACCTAATATTTCATTATAAGTGGAATTTGCTGAAGCGTGTGGAAGAAGAAGACTTCCTTCTTGAACTAACCGCCTTTTCGGAACACTTTGCTGATCTTTCTTGACACATTTGTGACGCCATAAGTCTTTTTTTGCATACCAACCTAGGCATTTAACGCAGGGAACGAATGAGTCCACAGATGTTATTGACCGTTTTCGCCTTTTGATGACAATTTCACCGGAGCCATCATGCATTACTTCAATATTGTTTTTATGATTTCCAGCATTCCTCAGTAATTCTAGCTCTGTTTGTGCTTGTTTCTCAGTGCTTGCATTGATAAGAGGGATGGCCTCTTTTTCATCAGAATGTTTTGATAAAATGTGTCTTTTCAGCTTTGATTGTTGAACTCCACAAAAAATGCAGAGATGCTTTATTCTAGCCAAGTTCTCTGGTAACAATGTACCTGATATTGCATTATTTGACTTTGTCACTTGATTTGAAGAGGAACCAGCTGTTGGCTCTTGGGACAGGTAATCTGTTTCATCATTCGACACTGGATTGGAAAAGGTACGACCTGTTGGCGTATCATGGAAGTGGGAACCAATAATTGTGGGTGAATCATCTTTTAGTGCTTCCTTACGTCCAAGGACAACTGTTCCAACTGGTATGAACTCGTCGTCATCAGAGCAATCCGTTTCAGGGATATAGTTGGGATCCAAAGCTTCATCATCCCATACATCACCCAATCCGTCTAATATGTATGACGATGACGCATTGCTGTAAGTGACCGGCAGTAGCTGGTGATAAAGTAAGGAAAAGGGTTAGGATTCTGGTTAGCGTTTGTTGTAGTAATAGGGTTAGTTGCTTAGGGATAGATATTGAAGAAGTTATGGGTGAGTTATCCCGAAAGCACAATCGATAAGTGAAAAACTCAAAGTTGAAAGGTTCCCACTCAGCTTGGGTTGTTATTGTGGGTTAGATTAATAATGGCTCTAACTTTGAGTGCATAGAGGAGATGATATATTTAGAACTTTTTCGGAAAAGACATGAAAGAAAGAGATCCAGATCGTGAAATATAACATTAAAAAATATATTGTAAAGTTGTAAGTTGTAGCTGTGTCCTGCATAACCTATTTTATCCGTACATGTCCAGCAAGTCAAACGGCAATAATTGGTTTTAGAAATACTAGATCTAGAAGGGCTTAATGAAGATAGAATCTATGCTACAGAAAAACAATTTTGGACCACAGGTCAGGAAACGGGAATACCCCACCTATATCATCCCTCACTCTCCCCTACCTATATCACCCCTCACTCTCCCCTACCTATATCATCCCTCTATTTCCCCTACCTATATCAACCCTCACTCTCCCCTACCTATATCATCCTTCACTCTCCCCTACCTATATCATCCCTCACTCTCCCCTACCTATATCATCCCTCTCTTTCCCCTACCTATTACAACCCTCACTCTTCCCTAACTATATCATCCCTCTCTCTCCCCTACAAATATCATCCCTCACTCTCCCCTACCTATATCACCAATCACTCTCCCCTACTTAATAATCCCTCATTCTCCCCTACCTATATCATCCCTCTCTTTCCCATAGGGAAATTAATTATATGATATAGATAGGGGAGAGTGAGGGATGATATAGGTAGGGGAGAGTGAGGGATGATATAGGTAGGGGAGAGTGAGGGATGATATATGTAGGGGAGAGTGAGGGATGATATAGGTAGTGGAGAGTGAGGAATATCCAATTTAATATACCGAAAATAAACAACATTTACTTTGAAAAAATAATAAACAAAATAAAGAAATAAGGAAATCCGAACTTCGGCACCCGAGTAGCGAGTACAACTTTGGTCTCTTACTCAAGACTTCCTGTAAAAGGATGGTGCGAAAATAACATAGTCAAAGACAGAATAAACATTGGGATTTCCCTGTTGGTCAAAGTTGTTGTGTCTTTTTGCATTGTCATGATTAGAAATGATGCTCTCTCGTGGGAAAGAAGTTTGGGATTTTCCGATGATGAGGAAAAGGTGATTTCTACGATAAGTCATCTATTTTGCTGTGCAAGGTGATATTAACACGTGTGTGCTATAATGAAAAATATTACCCATTGGTTTTTTCTCTTATCGTCACTTATGCCTATGAAATAAATTCACTTCTAGCGAACTTGTCTAGGCGAACAAAAACGTGAAAAAACTATTATCTTTTTCATGGTAAGAATTTTTGCTCTGTGTCTAGAGTCAGTCTAGACTTACACAAAATACGTCCAAAGATAAACTTAATAAGATACAATAACAAATTGACATTTCATAGTGGATTTAACACTGTCAATAAATGTCAGACTCTACACACTTGGTCCAGTAACAAGAGAAAAAGACAATTGACTTACAATATAATGACTTATGTGAGTTCATTTGTGTAACGCTTTAACACGTAAAGCTAAGTTGGTGTATAAGATGAAGATTTGTCACGTGGTTTTGGGATTGAAACGCATGTTCTTGAGTTTATTAGTTAATTGACGAAGACATAACAGAAAGAGTTCAAAGAGAAAACTTATATAAGGTACGATGACAAATTGACATTTGAGGATGCAATCGACTGGTTATATTATAGTCTATGACCTGTCAATAGTAACGTTTCGCCCCTAAGGGGGAAGTTTTCACTTACCTTTTCATGAACCTTATGATAATAAAATACTCCTTGATAATAATGTAACCCCTCAGCAAAACCGTTTTTAGACCGTACGGGAGCCTTAGGGATCAATTTTTCAGCCTTAGAAAAAATCAGTTGGTATCATAATAATAGCAATCAAATGCATTTTCTAAAAATATAAAACTATGTTAAATAGCTCATTTACATAGTCGTGAATACTAATGAGATACTTTTATGCCAAATTTGTCCACGTTTTCAATGCCCTTGAAGACACGAATTGGCCTCAACATTTCCCCAATAAAAAGGCAGTTTTGGACCAATTTTTATGTAAGTCGAATATATTCATTCCCGCCAAAAGCAGTAAGGCAGGGTAAGATGAAAAGACATATGCCTTAGTGATTTTGTAAAAGATTCAAGATTGTTCATATTTATCGACCACTTATATATGGTCTTACAGTGTATAACGAAAAACAATGTAGTAAAGGAGTGACATTTATTCCAACATGGCAATGACGTCATAACTCTAAGTGTCTTTAAATGATTACATACACATTTGTATATGATATTTCTCTGATAAACGTAGGCTGATAGTTCCCATATTCATTTGCATGGTAAATATGAGTGATGTGATATGTTTATATGTCTTGTTTTCTTGATAGGTGAAGCACGTGCTGCTAGTTTATGAAAGGTGTGATGTTTTCCCTTGTACCCGCCGTCTATTCCGGTGCACTTTTTATAGGATGTACATCTGTGTACCCTTTAAACGGGGAACTTTATTACCTATGATTTAATCCACATGTCGTGTGAATCGAATGAGAAAATCTTACAATTACAACGTACGTGCATTGTGTAGCTATCATTGTCTAATTTTAAAATTACGAAAAAACACCCCAAAAAGTAACTTTTGTTAACAAGTTTATAAATGTTTAATGTCTCCACCAACTCATGATAGGTTGTGACAGTAAGGGTGCTACTCAGACAGTTTGACGTGCAGTCACATAGACGATTAACTTGTTTGCTTTACTCGTTAATCATACAGAGTAACAGAATACTAACATCATGCCGACCAGTCTTATGACTACCAAGCGCTAGGTGAGGTAGCTGCTCAAATCCCAGAAATTAACAGAAACAGAAACAAGTTTGATCCCGTACCTGGTAAGAACAGACTCAATCCTGATAAAATAATGTTATAAAAGATAGATTATTTCCTCGTTACATCTCTTATGCATAAACACGGAAGTTGTCGATGAACGTTACCTTGGTTTATTTATTCAATTTATAAATATTCTGGTCTAAGATTCCCTGTCGTTTACTCTTTTTACTTGTTCTGACAACGAAGACGTGAGATGGTTCATTTTTTCTATTTGAGAATATTGTTATTTTACATTGTGCAAGAAGCATTGTGTGAAAAGTGTTTTTGTGTGAAGTAATATTTGTTCATGACTAGAGTTGTTAGATGTTTTACAATAGAACAAATTAGAAGAGAAGTAGAATATTTTGTAAATGTAACAGTTTTAGGTTCTTCCTTATAGACAAATGTTAAATGAAAGGCGGGGTAGTTTAATATGATAACATTACATAAAGGACAAAGTCGGTGTCAAACGGCGCTTAAATGCGACGCTGTTATATCTACGTTTGTTTTGACATGTCTTTTTTTCCAAAACAAAGAAATATAAAAATATTTGATAGAGTCACAATCTGTGCGTTTTTGCTGTTCATACAAAAGTCTTGAACTTGTTTTAAAAATCATTGATAAGGAGTTTACTCGAGATGAGATGCTAACCTTATAAGAGTGAAGAATTGACGTATTTGAAGAGGAAAGTTTTTCAATATTTTTAATGTCAACATTTTACAATACAATATTTGCCACTGAGAGAGTAGGGTAAAAATAAATGCTTTTCACATCAAGTTATCAATATGTTTACTGTTTTCGATGTAGTAGCCCTTTACAAAAGATGGTGACTCAAAATTCATCATAATTTCTTTTTGTCAGAAAAGTTTAATTCATGATCATAAAAAAGAAGGATGACATTTCAATATGTTTCTGTAACTTTTCTAAATTTCACTATAAGTCGTATTTTTAGAATGTATTTTAGTTTCTTCTGACGGCAAGTAGACATCTAATATACTTAAACAACTATTTATAATATTTGTGATTGTGTGATTTTGTTTTGTATTTGTTAGGCAGACTTAGTTCGGGGCTTTGTTTTTTTTAAGAGAGGTTACTTATTCTTAGATCTTAACATGTTTTTCAATCTAGATCTTTGCTCCGATATCTTAATCATATACTTGTAAAAATGTCTTTGACATCTTATTTCAAAAGAAAGAGAGCCAGGAAATATTCATAAAGAGAGTGAACAATTTTCTTTTAACATGATTATGATCACCATTATCTTCATAATCATAACCAGTATTTGAGATCACTAAGCAAATTTCAACAGGACTAGTGATTCTGTGATGTGTATTTTCCATATGCTCAAGAACATATGACGTCATTCAAGCTGCATTTTATTATAATTTTCATCATGATCTTTATAAACCCAGATACCTTGATATCAATAATAGATGTGAGAAGTAACAGCACGTTCAGTGCGGTATACACTAAAATGATTTGAGCAGCTACCTCGCCTAACACCTGGTCGCCATAAGACTGGTCGGCCTGGTGTTTGTATTCAGAATGTCAGTTTGCTCAAGTTATTTTTTTTGTTACTTAATTGTTTGATGTCTATATTATACCCGTAGGATCATTAAGATCCAAGTCAAGTACAGTCGTGGGGGGGGGG
>JAUUEB010493259.1:0-10608 GCA_032362205.1 Clione limacina | reverse complement strand
AAAATGCTCTATATAAATTTATATTATTAGTATAGGAGTTGGGGTTGTTAATGTTGGTGATGGAGTATTGAACGAAGTAATTCCCATGTAGCAAACATAAACCAGGCTATTTATCGTTGGGTGGCATATTGGTGTGGTATTAATTATGGTAAGGAGGTGCTTGATAAAAAAAGAATGTCAATAGGTCTAAATAATGAAAACAATAATGTATGTTTATACAAGACCTTTGAATGATATCATGTCAAGCAGATTCATTATTAGAGCGATCATGGGATGTGTTTCCATTCCATTCTATTCCCTAATTATCTCACTATTAGCGCACGCTCTCATTCAGCAGCAACAGTTAATGAAAGCACGGCAACGTTCGCAAATAAAGACAATGAAACAATATCCAACAGTATACCCAAGAGGACCGACTCGTGGGTCAGGCTCCATTATGTCTAAGGGTAACCTCAGTAAAGCAATATGGAGAAGAGGCATGGCCGACCAAATGATTGCCCATAAACCTCCACTAGTCGTGGCGTATGCAACCAGCCGCCAAATGAACCGATATGGAGGTGTTAGTGTAATATCAATTATTCAAAAGTCTAGTTTCCAATACAGAACGAAATACAAGAGGACGTCGTCTCCAACATGGGATTATCGGTTGTCATTGTCAGTGCTCACGTCCACAGCATGTATCTATAGCTATAGCTTGATAGACATTACCCCTGGGAGTTATACTCATGTAATGTCGATGATAGGTGCTTTTGTTGACCACCGGGCCAGGGAACAGAGATCATATTCAATTATTTTTGCGGAATAAGCAGTGATAAAGAAAGTAGGACAATATAATCACGTTAAGTGAATGATATCTGAAACGACACCAAATATAAACAGGCATTATTTTAATGAGGACACAAGCTTAATCAAGATCTGGGTCATCCCTGCATGTGACAAGTGACGCGTCATGTAGGTCGGTCGATAGGTCTAATTACACATAAACCCTACTTTGATAAAACTGACTGACCAATTAAAAAACCTGATTGTCTTGTAGGGTTTACACATGCAATGTGAAGAACTGACTTTAGTTCATATCGAAATAGCAAACACAAACTTTTATCAAATATGTAATTGAGCTTAATATTAGAATAGTTTAAAATATCAAAAGAGTTTCAAACACCACATAAGCAAATTTCTTAACTACAAAGGTAAGATAACATTTTAGGTTCACATCATAATATGCCCTATTTGAAATATTTGGTCACGTGACATTAAAAGACAATATTGACCATTGATATGCTGTTTTTGCCTTTTATTTATTCAGCCAGGCCAATTAGTTTTTCATTTATGTTATGCACACTGCTAATGAAGAAATATTACTCCTAATTCAGTGCTATGACATCTAACACCGAATGTCATATGCAGCTGCGTTTGATATCAAATACAAATTTGAATAATTGAGGATTTTTTCTAAAAAACCATCAAGTCATTAGCTGATTTACGCTTTTCAACATCTAAAAGATGAAAACTCCCTATATTATTCACGCATGCCGTGTTGGTATTTTTCTAAGACGCCCCATTACACTCTTGCGGGAGATTATTCAATACAAAGTTTTTATTGTAATTATGTGTGTCACATTTACGAAATCTTATAAATATCATATCGAGCTCGACTACATCATTCCTTCTCAATTTTTAAGAAGCTAAACAGAAAATACTGTTTATAATATATGCTTTTAGTTAATGGTGATCTTTAAAGCAAGACCTTTGATTGAGGACAAAGTAGCACAAAGTAGTGTAGGTTTTAATCGTTAATCTTTGAGATATAATAAAATTGGTATAGTTTCATTATTAGTTTTTCCAAGCCTAACGATCACCAGTTATTTTTTCCTAGTCTCCATTTTTTCTGGGAGATTCTTGTATGATTATTTCTGTAGAATCACCTAAAAAAGGCAAAGTCTTGGGTGAAACATTCAGTCGTATAAACAGATAATCCAGATGAATCGATTCCCATCTCTGACTATAATCCAGTACAAACGAGCAGTGGCACAGGGATGGTACCGGAGCACAATGTCTTGAGTCGTCTCCATGTTGACTGAGTCCCGCCCCTAACAAACACAAATGTTGCCCTGTCAATGGAGACAGCAGTCTTTGGTGAGCCTGGGGCCACACTTTACTACTAAAGGCTTAAGTGTGAGTTTGACTCTTCGTACAGAATTCTATGCTATGTCAACATATGTGAGTGAGTAAGCGAATATTGTCGACATGTTTGAAAATGTTGACAGAGGAAGTTCTGTTTGAACTCATCTTCACGACAGGTGGAGAGGGCGTGTTTTGGTCTGTTTATACTTCTATCGCATTTTGAAGATTTGGTAAAGACATACATTTGGTCACGTATTGATATCATGGTACTATGAGGAATAAAATAGTAAACTTTTTGATTTTTGCTGTCTTCAGTAAGCTTTATAGTCTTCTGCTCTCTGCAACATCGTACACGATGATTCATCAGAGAGTTACTTTAGCCCAACCTTTTATAGTCACAGTTCGTAACTGAGTTCCGCTTTTTCCATAGAACGGAATATATCTCTTTTTCAATTATCTAAGACAGGGCAGATCATTGTAAACTACTGTTACGACTTATGATAAATCGTGTTAAACAACAAAAAAGCGTCCGATTCAATCAGTGATTTCGATCATATCTTTTAAATTAATCCTACCCTGCACATCTTGACATTTTGATATAATGTCGATCGGCATTCCAATCTATGTTTAAGAGCAATATCTTGACCTAAAAAGTACGTATATATTCATCTTTTTCTTATATTCTTCTCATAAGCATGGCGATACCCAAAGTTATGAAATTAAAACAAAAACGCAATACAAAAGTGTATATACAGATGCATACACTGAGTCACATACACAGCCACAGCCACACAAAGTCACACATAATGTGCTTTAACACCACCTCATGCTCAACAAACATTGTGTTTTTGCTCATTCCACAGTCGCAAAGTTACTCACGCTTAGCAAAACGTAGATAGTGTCTATGTTTACAGTTAAAGGTACGTAGACTAAACGGTTCCTTGGTCTCAAATCTGTTACAATAACCTCACGGAATATTAAACACAGCTTTTGATGCCGTCAAACCGTAGGTTTTCCTAATCAACTTCTTCTCACCTTCCCATCCCTACCACAGTCGGAAGGTATAGTTTATTAATAATGGTTTAACCCCTTAGCCTTGCGTACAACTAAGCAAAGAGGTCATGATAGCGATCTTCGTTTAAGATTGATAATAATGTCTAAAAACCCACTTTCTATATATTAAAAAGCAAATAATACCAAAGTATTTGGAAAAACATTTTTGTAAAAATGTATTATTTGACAACCCTACAAAACAAAAGAATGTCAGATTGAGCGGTGTTCACAGGAAAGAAAGGGTTAAACATGGTCTTGGTTGTTCACACAGAAGTAAAACATTCGTTTTACCGCGCCCACCGAGGTGCGTGTGACTGGATACATAGTCATGTACTCTACTCATCTTAACATGCTGATAGGAAATGTTTTATGTGATATATCCGGGTAAGCTCCGTGCATCTACATGTAGAATGTTTGATTGCATATGTGACTACTGAAGGTTTCTCTTTGATTTTATCTATATTTATATATGGTCAGCATGTGTGATCAAGTGGCCGCAAGTAGTAGAACAAAGAGTCAGTACAGCCACACCCTCAAAATAAACGGGAAGTATAAAAATGTGATAGTGTCGCTTTAGAAGCATGTTTGTATTAGAAGATTCACTGTGAGAAATTCTTGTCTCCCCATCCCCGTTAAACATGTGATATATCAATTCTAAAACATCAGTTCATGCAGTACATTAACAGTCTCTTTCATCTTTTCACCAACCCAGTGACAAGTTCCCATAGACATATTTTCCCTATGCAAGTTTTTATATCACAATGCATCGCAACGTATTGCATTTTGAATAGATTAACATAATCATTCACAAACTAAATAACCAGGTATTTGTCGCATCGGGGCAATGTAAATCTGCCTCGTATTCTATATGGCCTCGATTAGAATTCGGGAAATGCCGCATATTTGCTTCCAAGCTCCACTGGCTTAGTCCTCGGTAGGGCGATTTTCTTTACATAAAGAATGAAAACTCTATCGAACGCGCCGAGAATAACTAAATCGTTCTTTTTCAACTTGCTGGTAATTTTGTATCAAACGGCCTCCGATCCTAGACATAAAATGACTGTTAGATTGAGAGGAAATACAATTCAAAACATGCATTATTTCTCATTGCACAACTAAAAACTAACCCCCAATGCCTAAGACTGAAGAACAGACGAGAGCTCTAAATGCTTGGCACAATGAACACAAATCAGTAGATTGATATCGCTTTAAACAACACAAGAGCTCATCACTACACAACCCAGCACTGCCCGAGGGCAGATTCTTGTTGCTGCCAATTGTGGCAAACCACCAGGGAAAGAATCTTAATGACCAGGACGAGCCCAAATGATTGGTAAACCACGCAATGCATGGTGAGGGCACTCTACGAGTGTAACTTAAGATGGTCAGTTGAAGGAGCTCTTAGGTCCTCACACTCTCGTGTTACAAGCATGTGCGTGTGCCACTTGAGAATGTCCACCATGTTTGAAGTCTTGTCCTGATTGTTGTTAGCGACAACCAAATCAAAATCGAGAGATGGTGACAGGAAATACAATCAGGGTTCAAAATTGACACTTGATGGCCTGGCAAAGATAATGGTCTTTTCTTGCTTGAAGTCCGTTTCTAAAGCAAGTTCTACATCAGCATTATTTCGTCAATATCTCTGGCACACAAACAATGGCAAATCATACCATTTAAAAATAATGTGGTATTTGAGGCGTAACTATGAGTGCAAATTAAATATCTATTAAAATAAAATGAACAATGAAAAGTGTTGCACTGTAAATTAATTCTTAAGCACGTCTTATTTTCTTTTTAATTATTGAAATATGACTTTACACAATACTTTAGCGTCATCAATACTTTTCTTTAATTTACAAAAGAAATAAAATGCTATTTTATGGAAAAATGTTCTTAAAATAAAATACAATCGTAGAAACCTTAGATTCAAGACGAAAAACCACATTTTTTTGTGTATACGTATGTAAGGCCAATAAATATGACTATACGTATGTATGTAATGAAAATAAACCACAGACCGAGATAATTTTCAGAGTTATGACGTTTTTCCACCTATATTTGTAACTCAAAAGTCAAACCCATATTATTTTTTCCATGATTGATAGAAATACCTTTTTCGCTTACGTCATCAAACAGAAAATAACCGAACAAACCTATTTCTATTGATAAAAACCAGGAACATTGGCATTTTCATTTTGTATCCACGACGATTTAGTTAAACTGTAACCTAAGATTCTTATCAATTGTCGTTATTTTATCTGTCTGGGAAACAAATGCCTCTCTAAAAAAGTACTAAAAATCAATACTTGAGATTGAGTGTCCGTAAACACTGATTATTGCCCAGCGACTCACGGCGATTACGTGAAGATAAGAATTCGTTTGACGGACTTAAACGTTTTTACTTTAGTTAGAAACTACAAAACAGAATCGGATTAGTATTTGTTTTCGATTTAGTTTACATCATCATTTTTTATTTCGAGGAAACACTGTACCTCCCAGGTTAGTTTGAACAAAAACTATATTTATAATCGCGGTACGCCGTTAGGGCCATTCTAGTACAACTCTTCTGGGACTTTTTTTAAAACATATAGTTTATATTTCTAAAGAAAATATTTCTTTTCAATATTGAAGTCTATACGATTCCTTCTTTTTCGTTTGAAGGTTTTATGAATATATCTATCGATCTTCTAACTACAGCCAAGAAGTAGACTTTATCCAGGAACCAAAACACCAGAAAATCAGGAAGGCGCCTTGAGTTGGCTGTCTGGGGATTGTCTGAAGCCCATTCGGGTTAAGTGAAACGTAAACTCCCGACAAAGCTTTGACATAAACCATAATTCATCTCTTATACGTAAACGATTTTCTCACTATACTTAAAACGTCATGAACTGTGTACGTAACAACGCCTTCAATACATTTTTATTCTCAGAAATACCAGCGTGCATTGTGTGTAGGGGAGGCTTCTTGGTTCAAAGCGACGCCATTTTAATCGGCTATCAAACAGAACGCCCAAGGTTTGCCGAGCATGATTCTTCTGAGTCATACAGTATTTGTTCCTTTTTTATGTCTTTTTGTTCGTTAATTCTTTCTTCATCAAACACAATCATCAGATTATGAATGTCAAAGGATTACTGCTAAAGCTGCTATTTGTACAGTTGTCAAAATATCTGTCTTAAGAATCATTTTAAAACAAAGCCCAAATTGTCATTGAAATGTTGCGTCCATGGAATATTTAATCTTCTTTAAAATAGAGCAGTTATTGTTCATTCACTATTGTTGCCATAAAAATCGAATCCGAGAATGTAATTGATATCTAGGTCAATGAAGATGGTAAAGTTGAACGCGGTGTTTGTTTTTATTTCGAATAAAAAGGACTGCTTTCATGATGACAAGTGCCTCGCTTACCGATTGGGGTAGAAAGTCTTTGTTTTTGATAACATCAGGTTATACCAAAGAGTTTGAATAATCAAGCTAAGACATGTGAGCTGGTGTCACTATTCTGTCATTAAGTATAGTGGTAAGTGGTGATCTTGTGTGCGACAGTGCGTACAAGTGACTAAGTAGTGCCGTCTATAATCGGAAATGAAATTGTGTTGATGGAATCAATTCTAATCAATTCTAATCAATTCTAACCAATTCTACAAATTGTAACATTATCTGTACTTACCTAGCGAAAAAAGAGACTGCAGCAGAGGGCACTTGACTCGGTGAATTTGGGCTTGAGGCTGTACTTGCAGACGATATACTCCTTAAAGGCACGTGGTGATGGCTAGAATGTGAACTCCCTGGACTTAAACATTGCTGGTATTGCTGTTGATGATGCTGTTGGTAGTACTGATTGGGACTGCCACCGGGGTAGTGATAGTTAATAGATCCGGGTGGAGAACTGTACAGTGGAGAAGCAGGCGTCTTGACGTCATGAGTACCAGATTGTAATCCAGGTGTGTCGTATACACTTCCATTAGGTAAAGAAGGCGCTCCTGTTGTTCTGGCTGCTGCCACCTGTGGAATATGATACAGACAGCATTTTTATTGTCAGCCTATGCATTTACTTTTCGTCTTACTAAATAGACTATTGCTGATATGAGTATTTTACAATTCAATTAAACATCAATTTTACATGTTTCCACAAATGTTTAGAAGTTTTGGGCAACCTCTCTACTTCGTATGTGAGAGGGCTCAGATTCAAATCCGTCCATTGCCAAATGTTTTCTGCTATTCTCCACTGGCACAGTCAATAGTCCGGATGTTGATGCTGGACCTGTCATTCTTTATCTTTTATAACATTCTCAACATAGCAACAACATGGTTACAACATGGTAACTATATGGTAACAATATGGTAAAAAATATGTCTTTATATTTGATGTAGATGTTTGTTCTTGAACGATATCGATTCTCAGTATTTCGCATTTCATAGAAACTTTAATCTCTTTACTTTAAAAAATAACTATAGACTTAAGTAGAAGACAAACTCTTAATAACTAACTCATCAAAAAGGTATTCGTATTTGGTCCTTTTGTCTGGCTTATAAATATAAGCGGATGTCTTGAGTACTCACGAAGAGCTAAGCAAACCCCGTGGGGTAATAAATATGATCTTAGTATTATAATTGCCCCAGAGCATTAAGTCCAAAGAAACAAAGTTTTCAATATAGCGACATGAAATAGGAAAGGTCATACATAAAAAAATAGATATTGTCAATGTGACGAATAAAAGAAGGAGTAATGTTGGGGTGAACTCAAGTACAAAACACATCATATTTTTATATAAACGCTGTAATGAGATTGTATTTCAATGAATTATTTCTTTTTATTCCTTACATTTACAGTTAAGTGTATCATCTAGATAGGACTGTGATCAAATGAGTCTAAGTATGGTACAGGGCATAGGCCATTAAGTGCGTAACCAATAAATAGTTCGAAAAAACGGTCAAGTTGCGAGGTGTTTGAATACCATGATGGTTTTTGTGTGTCCGCCTTGTCTACTTAGATAAAAACTGGTGGTACCTAGTCAAGGGAGTGGGTAAAAAATCATTAAGCAGAGAGGTCACCACATCGAAATGGATAAAGCAAGTAGAAATGAGGTGGACGGCGTTAAAAAGAGGCCGAGTGGACCATTTCGTTAGTCAAATCAAATTACAGCCAGAGCTAGCATTGATCCTGTCAGCCCATCCGCTCAAACAGAGATGTCCAGCCGGGAGATTTACACCGGACCTTAGCATGACCATACGCCATTTTGATATAGATCAAATCATTTCCAGGCCGCATGCTCGCCAACTCGAGAATCAGGTCGTAGCCCTTGAAAATTGCAGTCTCCTCGTCTCCTAGTCTCCTAGTACATGATTAGGTTAAGGGTATCGACAGTCATGAATATTTGATCCTTGACCTACCACAGCATCCAGTCGATACTTATCACAAATCTAGTTATTGAGTTCACACTTGGCACAATTTCGTTCTTAACTTGCCTCCTAAATTGACGAGTTTTGAATATTGTTTTGCTTCGAATGAAGGAAATCGTTTGTTTTTTCAACTCAGAAAGTTGATTATTTTCAAAAGATTCAAACTTTAATTACAGTAACCAATAATAGGGAAGAGTTATCCCCTGTAGGTCAACATTCATTCCTCTACCATTGCCTTGTTATTAATTGAGTTCATGTTTCATTTGTATTCATAATATATGTTTAAAAATAATACAACTGCTTTATTCAAAACAATTTACAGAACTGAAATTGTTAGTTGAGTTATATAAGTCAAACAAATTTAAGTCGAATAAACAGGAGGCTTCGAGAGTCATGAATATTTGATCAATGACCTCAAACAGCATCCATCACACATCTAGAGGTTGTGTACACACTTGGAACGATTTCGGTTCTCAAACAGAACACTAACGAAACATTTGACCAGTTTTGAATATCTAATCATGTTGTCAACATGAATTATACGGAAAGTAGAATTGTTTTTTATTATATAAATAACGAATTGTAAGTACTCACTATAATGCGTAGCAACTATAGCTATTATATCTACCATTTTAATCAATAGTTTTATATTTTATGTAAATAAAAAAGAGCTTTTTATTGATTCTTTGAAAGCACACATGTTATAGCGCACAGGTTTGTAATTTTTCATTATATGTTTTAAAAAGTTGCAAGCTTTCTAGAAACCGCTTGGGGGCCCTTCAGTAATTAGCACTGTTCATGTTGGTGTATTTTGAATATTATTTAAAAGATTAGCCTAGTTAGTGTGGCGATAGTGTCCATTAGACCTCAGTTAAAACAACATTATGTATTAGACGATGTCGATATTATGAACTTTGTAAAATAACGATTGCTTGCTCAGTTTTATTAAAGAAGTTACATCAGCCATGAATATGTGAAAGGAAATGTGTGTTCTACGGATATTGATCTCAGTTCCATTTTCCGAGTCGCTGGTCACTAAGGTTTTAAAATATAAAGAAAAGTAAAAGAAGCGTTCACTTTCTATCAGAAGGCTGGTTCAGTTTTACTTAACTCAAGTGGAATAGATAAGAGATGGTAACCCCGTATACTGACAAGTTTCATTTAAGACATCAGACTGCACTCGTAAGGTCATATAAGTGCATACATTTTCAATATATGCACTGCACTGACGTTTTTACGGGGGGGGGGGGGGGGGGTGAGGTGGAACGTCTCTAAATGTCAAGCTACCAGGCAAAACTGTTGCTACAATCCGAGACTGAGAAAGTATTTGATATGGCGAGCTGACCGGACTTCGAACACCCGACCGTTAACTCTTGAATTGAACGTATTAACAATTAAACTACCGGAGTTGGCCTTTATATCTAATCAATGGCACACGTTGACTATGCACGAAGTCACATTTCATTATTAAGTAGCGCATATTATGTTTATCTAAAGTCAAGTATTTTGTCGGAAAAGCTAAAAATAACCTACTTTAAACTTCAAAAGGAAACAGATAGTAAAACGTACGATCACCTGCTTTGCAAGTAACGAGGAGTGTTTTTAATGATTTGTAATAACTTGTGATCAAGTATAGTATGTTCTTAACTCTTTGATAACCCTTTAAATGCACATTGAAAATACTTATTGCTAAGTATTTTGACCGCAATTATCCATTGACCGCGTCAAAATGTCAAAATTCAAAATGAAATTCTGACGATAATGTGATAAACATAGTCAGAACAACTTTGCACAATCCCTGCAAAAGGAAAAAAACACATCCTTAACAGAGCAAAGATTGAATTAAAGAAACAGGAGAGGTGATAAAATTGTTGAACATGTGTGGCAACATTTGAAAACAGAGAAAGGAAAACAGAGAAGGAAAGACGTAGAGAAAGAAAACGGTAGATAAAGAAATGTAGATAGAGTGAGAAAAAGAACGAGAGGTACGGCAAGAGAGAGAGAGAGAGAGAAACAAGATTGAGAAATGCA
>JAUUEB010493248.1:0-10608 GCA_032362205.1 Clione limacina | reverse complement strand
TGGCACAGGACCGTAACGTCTGGCGTAGAGTTATTGCATTGTAGAAAGTCAAACCCACGTAGTTCATATGTCATATGGTTACGAATATGGAAAACGACTATAAATGATGATGATGATGATGATGACTATATTATACAGAAATAGATCATTTTCTCAGCATCAGTTACGTCCATTGATTTTTGCCAATACTCTCTTCAAGGCCCTGTAAAAAGATGTAAGTTTCTCATCAGGGCCCACCTTCAAATGCCAAAAAATGTATTCCAAGTTCTTTTTTAGTCTGATTTTTTGACATTAGTCCAAATTGAAATAAAGGAAATGTTTGGGATTTTGATAAATAAAGCAAAAATTGACTGAATGTACACTATTCAACTTTCATAAACATTATGACATTAAGGAGTTGTATAGTTAATGGATCTTTGTTTGAAATACAGCTACCAATGAATATCTGTTTTAATAATTGAATGGCAGAAAAAATGTCACATATTATTTGCATTTTTACAAAGTGTATCTATTTTTATAGGACTTAAGCGCTAATTTTTTATTTGTATCCAAAAGATTTTGCATTTTGACCACATGCACAGAAAATTTTAAGTAGTTAAAACAGACCAATGTCCCTACGGAGATAGACTGTATCCTAAAGCCCTGCAAGATATATGACAACCAAAGGAAAACTTCTTAGGCCAACCCTGTGGCCCAGAAGCTCCATGGCTGTCTGGGGGACCTGCAGTGTACTGTCAACTTCATAACTAAAAGCTCCGTCTGACAAAGAAGAAGAAAGTAATATTAACAAAATAGGTGATATCCCTATAAAAGGTGGGAAAATATGCTGGTCATTCCCAGCTATATGATTTCTACAGCCTACTCGGTTAATTATTTGATCAAATAAAGACATGTTGTGCTGAGATTAAAAAACCTCAACTTTGAAAACAAATATAAGGAAAACACCTTTAAACCCATTCCTTAACTTTGATGCTTTGAATTACCCTCCAGGGATTTGCGACAGAGACAGTTACTTGGAGTAAGATATGACTGCAAGATGAATGCATTTGACTGGGATTACAACATGGCTCTCATAGAAAGAGGGGTAATGAGTTTGTATGAAATGTGTATTTGAACATGTAATCTACTGTTAAATTATATTATTTCAAATGAAAATTCTTCATAAAAATGTTATAGACCAGATCTATCAAGAATATTATTTCATGTTTTTTTGAAGAATATACCTCACATATTCAGTATTACAGCTGTTATGTATTTTGAATTGATCTTATTACCCATTTGAGATTGCGATATATATCTTGTATTGAAAAGGTGGTATAGTTCAAAGTTTGGTCTTATTTTTCCATCAGGGATCTATCGTTCACCTTACACAGTACAAGAACTGGAGAAAAGATGGTGTAGCTTTTCAAATCAGAGATGGTACCTATGATATTCCAAACAGAACAGTTGCCTCAGGAATGGTTTTCAAGCATGTGAGTAAGATATTTACTTGCAAAATTAAGTAAAGAGTACAAAATCTGAAAAATAAGAATAATATAGATCAAGCTGAGAAACAAGACATGAAAGTTTCAGCAGATTGTATTTTACAAAATCAGTATTTGGTCTTGAGGTGCTAGATTGTGAAGAGCCAACTAGATCCAACATCCTGTGCAAACAGTTAAAAATAAGAATAGCATTTTGATTGGTTTTGCAATGATCAAGTCTAATGTTCTGCTTTCCTAAAACTTTTTGCAAACACAATAATTCAAAAAAGATACTTTCACACCCAGAAAAATGTGGAAAGCATGCATTGCCATATGATGTTTCATAAACAGAAAGCTAAAAATTGCACATTTTGAAAAATACAGTAAAACTTGCCTTAGCAACCACATATACATAGTGTCCATCTGTAGATTGCACTGTTTGGTCAACAAGAAAATCAAGGAATGCTTAACGCTCACTTAAGTTTTCAACCTTATAAAGATGATTACTTTCTTAAGAGTAAATGGGAGCCAATTATCGCTCTTCAGTCTAACAAGACAGACATATGCTGATGAACTGATGTCGTCAAGGCTATAACCAGGTCAATGTAGACAGAGGTTGGTTTCAGCTCTTTTATCTCTCATGTTCACACCTTTTCCTCCCAACCCTTTCTTTCCCCAAAAAACATCTTGCCCCAGCATTTGAAACAAAAAAACAAAAGGGAAGAAAAAACTTTCACTATTGCTACAAAATATATGGAAATATATTGTCATGTTACATATGCCACTTGATGCATGCTTGTTATATCACTTCAAAAGATTGTGGATTTCTTATTTTCACAAGTATAGATCAATATTGATTTGAGCTTTAAGCCTATAAAGGTTTCTTTTTTAGTCTTTTAAAATTTATTTCAAATAAATTATTTTATTTATATGTATATAGGAAGTATTTGATTATGTAATAGATATATTTGATTGAAATGTTCTTGTAAATGTCTTAAAACGTTCTATTTAGGTTTGCCCAATATTCTCCTTTGAGTCTTGATCAAGTTCACTTATTTTTTTCATAAGGAAGGAGAACGATACCCAAGGAGAGGATACTGGGGAGATATGGTTTGTTCTCCGTACATCCCATTTGGCATTGAGACTGAGGAAAAATCCTTCTATAAAAAGCAAAATAACATGCATATGAAGGTGAGCACCCATCTCCAGAAATAGCACTAACATGGAGAAAATGATCATTTATGCATTTTTTATGAACAAAACATTGATTTGTCTTCTCTATCAATTTGTGCTCTTAATGAATTTAAAGGAACTAGAGTAAGAGAATGATTCTCATTTAGCTAGACACTGTGCAATATTAATAACATATTCTTAAATATTAAAGGAAGCATGTCTTGTAAAAGTCTCAACAAGAATAGAGATAGCCATGTGACATGTTTTCTTTTACCGTTATGTAATTCTAAGGTTCAATGAGCTCTTTCATTCGCTTATATGCACCACTTTTGACTGAGGCAACACTAAATTAACAACAATTTGTAGATATCTTTCATGTAGAAAAACAGTTTTGTAAAATGCAAAATCAAGATCTTTCATGTAAAGCAAAATTAATCTCAGTGACCATTTATCTTAAAAAAGACTCCAAATTGAATCACACAGTCATGACATTTAATCACATTTTAGCTAGAGACATTTTTCAAAATTAATTCACAATGGTGAATGTCAATGAAAAGACTTAAACAGTAACTTAATTTTTTTCGAAAACATAAAAAGTCTGTATTAGAACAAATATGTCAATTATGAAATGTTACCGTTACTTTTTCTTAAGCAGAAAGAAAACTTATGCATGCATTTTAAAAACAAGACAGTTTTAATGATATATTTTCTATAATTTTTACAGACTGCAGAGATGGTTTCTGAATTCAATGTGACTGCCATGTTTCATGAAATATTAACAAATGAGAAATACAAATTACCTGAAGTGGAGAAGAAGGAAGTGAAGCAAGAAACAACTGAGACTGCTACTCTTGAAGGTTTTAACTTCTTAGATACAAACATCAGACATAATTTTTATTATACTCATCTTTATGTTTTGTGCTTTGAAATTGTGCACATCTTGTCAAGTACATAAACATTATCATTATGAAAAATGAATTGTGTAATCTGTTTGGAACAAGTGAGAACAAAAGTCAAAAGGCATACATGCGGTTATGGTATTGCTGTGCAAGTCTCAGTTAGTAAACTGGTATTGCAAGACTTCCTCATTATTGTCTCATGTAAGGCACAAAATGATTTTTTTTGTCACTGAGTTTATAACTTTTGAAAGTTGTACAGTATGATTTACTTTGCCGAGTAGTCAAACAAGCCATTGTCATTGACTGGCACCAACAATTCCTGCCAGTTCAATCACAGCTCTGTGACTCAACTGTGTGGGCTAGCAGTGCACAAGGAAACAGACTTTCATGTTTATGTGTTGTGATTAAACATGCTCATCTAAATAAGGATACTTTGTGTCGATCTTTTGAAGCCACAGGTTCTCTTCCAGGCCTCCACTACCATTCTCAGTGAGAAAGTTTAAGTTTCTTTTATTTCTCTCTTTTTAATTCATCTTTTCATCCGTTTCCTATTGTCTGCTCTTGCCTGTGCTACATTTTTTAAACATCATTAAAATAATTTGTCATTTGTTGATATCCCATTCATGGGCCAATGAATATTTAATTTTAATTTTCTACTATTATTTCTAGAAGAAAGATATATAAATCCACACAATTAACCTAATAACATATTTGGGATTCGAAACTCAATTCAATCCGATTTTAAATTCTTTTCAATATGTTTTGAAGAAAAGAAACAAACAAGGAAAATGAGCAATTGATAAGAGAATATGGATAAAAATATGTGTTTATATTTTGTCTAGAATTCACATTATGTTTCGTTACCAAAGTTAAGTTGATATCTTATCTGTATTTAATTTAAAGCATGTTTTTGCACCCTTTTTTAAACAGAGATTATTGAAGAAAATGAGGAAGAAAATCCAGAGGAAAAGTCAGATGACACCAATAATGGAGAAGAGAAAGAAAACAAAGACAATAACAAATCTGCAGAAATGAAGAGCCATGGTGAGTTTGTTTTAGGTTGATTTTTTTTTAATGATTGAGCATACATTTGTAAAATATCTTCCAAAAAAAGCTGCTTAAGCATTCATCTATACTACATGTGTACCACATGAATATTACCAGACCATGGCATGGTAGCTGTGCCTTAACAAGGAGTGCTCCTATGCTGGATAGCTGCATATGCCTAAGCACAGAATTGGGAAAAATATGATTTTTGCTCGTAAGTATTAGATGTAGTAATGAGTAATGAAGCTTGCTGTGTTCAAGATATGAGATAAGTTTCAACACGTTTTCCCCATTCTCAGAATTCTTTTTTACTGCTTGATAAACAAGAAGGGCTGATCAAATTGAACTGATGTATCCATGTTTATTTTTTTTTAAAATGGACTCCAAATAAACTATGGCAACAGTTTTATACTGAAACTAGTGGCTGAAGTACCCGGTCTTGCCTAGGAAGGAAGATATACAAAATGAAAGAACACATGACTTTTTAATCACCACATTGAGTGATTATAGAAGGGTCCCCCTCCGTTACGGGCCATTATGTCCCCACCCTTGCTTTGAAAACCACAGTCTGAAAGCAACCTATATTATAATAAACTATTTGTATAAGCTGGTGTGTACATCATCTATTAATACAGAAAGAGAAAATTGTGTTCATTAAAGGTGCAGCGCAAGTTTAAATTTTGTCAGATGCATGTTTGTGCTCGTCAAAGTTTAGATTTATGGCGTGTTTACTGAGAATATATCGTTAAAAAACTAAAAAAGCTAATAACATTTCTTACAGTTAACAGTCTGGGTATATCTACAAACACATTGCTAAAGTTTCATGTTGATTGTGTCAAAACTGTGTCTGTAATCCCATTGCATACACAGCCATACACCAGCCAGCCATAAACAGACATTCAATTTTATTATGTAGATAAATCATTCTCAGCTTGTAATTTTGTATTCCTCAGATTGGTTGCTTCTTGATGATGTTGAAATCACCTTCTTACCCCTTGCTTGCACTGCAGATCTGGCAAAGAAATCCAAATACAAAAAACTCTTCAATGTTGTCTTCTTTTCTAACAGGTGGGAAAAACAGCTTCATTTGATTTAAGCCAGGATTACAAATTTTAATAGTCGACTTCATCTTTTTTACTTATATTATCTTTAGTATGACATTAAGAGAAATAATTGATTTTTCACAATGTTGTAAAATATGAATTTGTAAGTTAACTCATTTTTTCTATGTACTTGTTTACAACATACACCTTCAGTTAAACTGTCCACACCATGCTGAATTCGTGTTAAAACTGTTTTATTTTTGTGTATTACATAATCAATACAGTTTTCTAGCTTGCGTACAAATTTGGTGCAGTCTTTTTTACAAATTATGTACATAGTTTAAGCCTGTGAAAGTTTCATCAATTTTTGAACAGCAAGTTTGACAGTATGCATGTGCAATAAAATTTTATGTTAAACTAGAAACATGAGTTCCCAGATAGAGTACAAATCTGACACTATGTAAAACAAAACAGTTTCTAATTATACCATGTCATCATTACTTAAATGTAAAAGAAAAGAAATTAACTTTATCAAAATATGTATAGAAAAACAGAACGGATTGAGAAAATGAAATAACTGCTTGGGTAAAAACAATAATAAGCTTTAACCGATTCAGAAAAAAGATTTTGTGCCAAGTTTGTTGGTGAACACACCATGTATAATACGTTCCTGCACAAAAGGTTTGCAAGTCTTTATGTTCATTAAAAGTGCGTTAAGGGTCATGAACACGGAAGAAGAACTTCTGATAAAGGGTTGATGGCATTTTGTGTACCAAAGAATGATAGAGAAATACTAAACATTTCCTTTACTCAGTCAATTGTTAACAGATATTTCTGGAGTTGAATAGGGTTCTTCACCGTGTTGATCATGGTGCTGATTTACAACATCGTACTACATTTAACGTCTATTTGTTGTATATTTTTTTAGTTATCATGTTCACAGACAGACATACAGACAAACATGAGTGTCACTTAATCCTCTGGGTGTTGAATTATTATATTCTTATATCTTTTGTCTGTTAAAATTTCATATGTAATAAACTAGCTTAATGTCTTTCAAACAAGTTCAGTTCGTCATTGTTATGAAATATGTGATATTCTTTTTCAGCATGGTGCACCATCTAAAGCCAGAAGTAAAGGAGATGTTTGCTGATAAATGCTCAGTGGTGCTTGAATCTGCATTGTAAGTATTCATTGTGTACATATCAATGATTTATGTTTGAAAGTACAAACAGTTTGTTTCCCTCTTATCCTATGTATTTCTATTGACTGACAACTTAAGGTTTAGTAAAAAAACAGGAGTCTTTAGAATCACCAAGGACAAAACAATTTGTTATAATAACCTTATTAAGGTTTACTTTACCCAATCAGTGGATTTCTAAAACGTGACTTATCCAAATTCTACAACTGATTTCATTCATCAGTTAAAGAGTTATCATTGAAAGTCATGTGAGTAGATGACAATGATCATGGAATCATTTAGAGGGAATCAGGAGTTGAGCCTTTTCCGGATTGATATTGAGAGCTCTGAGTGCTTTATAACACATGGTTCTATACAACAATATGATGTATTCATGAACAAAAAGAAAATGGAATCAACACAAACAGCAACACAAAAATCCATCAAGTGACTGAACAAAAACCACTCATAAAATAAGGAATGTAATTTAAAATGTCTACCAATTCATGCTATACATAGTTTGGCCCTGGTATTTTTTTAGTCACAAATCCAGTTAAGAAATTCTTTGACTACTTGTAAACATGATTTGAGACTCCTTATTTTTATTATCTTGTGATCATCTATGTGATTTATTCATTTCTGTGTTTGATGAAGATTTTTATCAATGGATATATAAATATATATATATATATGTGTGTTTTGCAACACACTAATCTACACCATGGTTTAAGGTCTGCGTCATACAATGGTTTTGACAAGGGTACTGGCCATTTGGCAGAATACTCATAATTTGTCACAAATGGGTTAACAAGTGTATTAAGTATTATGTTCTTAAATTAATAAACTTTGTAAGGAATTAGCCTAATATATATTATGTTTTTATGTTTACTTCAGATTTATGCTCCAACTTAAGAAGGAGAATGTCCAAGAATTTGTCAAAAAAGTTACAGGCCTTGCTCAAGCTGCCGGTTGTCAGGTAATATAATTAGGTTAATTGTTTAAGTGCCTCAATCAACTCAGGTTAGGTATGTGAACAATATTTCAGCTGGACAAACTTCCAATATCTACAATTCTCTGCTCCTACTTTATAAAATACAAAATTCTAGCAAAATGTTCATAATTTCAAACAATGTTTTAGAAAGACAATGGCCAGCTGATTCAATATGTGTTGTAAATTATTACTGTATTCTTCATATTTAAATGAAAAAAATATTTTTGTAAATTTTATATTTTTCATATGGTTGTATTTCATTTTTCAGCCCCTTGAGACCTTTGATGATCTTCAAGACTCATATTTAAAGTATTACTTCCAAAGATGAAAGAACCAACATTCTCTACGATTTGCGTAACTGCTGATTTTTAAATTCTCAAAAGATGTGTTCACAAAGTATTAAGCCTCTTTGTCATCTACTGTTTGTTTGAATATGATTAAGGTGTATGTATTAATTGTCACCTTATGTTGCCTGTTTGATTTAGAAGAAAATAAGAAATTAAATAACAGAAAAGATGTGTATGCAATGTGTTTTAAGTGCTTAATTCATTAGATGTTGTATGTGTGAGTTTCATTATTTACATATTTATTATGAAAAAGAAAATTTCTTATCAATAGTTGTCATGAACATTGACAGTTTTCAATATTTCTCTTATTTCTAAATTTACACATTTTTAGAACTATGTATTGATTTGACCACAGCCTTTCTTCTTAATGTCATCATAAATGTGTCACCACCAACATCATCATAATAATTATACAGCTTGGAGTTGGATTACATTTCACATAGTTTGTCAGACTTATGTGCTAATGATTATTCACCCAGACTTTCTTTTTTTAAGCCTATCTAAAAAAAAGTATCCAGTATGTTAACAATAGATGGTATGATTTTAATCAGTTGAAGAGCTAATGATAAATATATCATGAATTTGGATCAATGCATTATAAATGACTGCTCAATAGATTAACTGACATATGCATGCTGGAGTGAAATGTTGTATTAAAAGAACAGATAAGAAAACGTGTGTTGTGAAATGGATGTATGTGTCTCAAAATATGTTTTTGTAAATATGTGAGTGTGTGCAGTTCTTTATGTTGGTTTTGCATGTGTGGGTGTGTCTGTATTGAAGTGTATTGAGTGTACAAAATACAATGAAATGTGTGTATTTTATGCTGATGTTCATTCCGTCCATACTGTCGTTCATTCCTTCCATACTGTCATTCATTCCGTCCATACTGGCCACTTGTTTGTATATGAGACTGTGATATTTTGACTGTATGTTAAAGAAAATTAAAGTGCTTTATAATTAATCTACAAAAAAGCCTTATCTTAGTGTTTGTTCTTAGGCTATTAACAATGTGATTTGTCTCTGAATTTATTTGCTAATAACAAAAATACTAATTGAGAAGATCGACCCACAATGACTTAAAATCATTGTACAGGAAAATGCCCCCACGGGACATAAAAACACTTGGGGGGAAATAGATAATTATTGATAACACAGTATGATACATATATCAAAGGGATTTCAAGTTAAAATCAAATAATTTTTGGGTCAATACCAAATTTGATATCAAAGTTCAAAATGAGGTCATTTGATGACAAAAAGATACAATATCACATGCTTTCTCTTTGTGCGTTCTTAAGTTAGAAGGATAAAGGTAGTCAAATATATCATCACACTATATTTCATTGTGATGCCTTAGCAACTGGGACAAGAGCACAGAAAGGAACTGCTTCAAAGACAAGTGAATGCAATGGGGCGTGTAAGTTACAGAGGGCTCAAGCTGCTAGAACATTTCATGAAATTCTTTGAGAGAGTCTTGGAGAAACTGATCAGAGACGCAGTGACATTGAGAACATGCAGTTCGGTTCCATGCTTGGAAGGTGTACCATGTATGTAATTTCATTCCCCGTCAGATAAAAGAAAGGTTCTTCGTCAATAAGAAATATTGCTTTTTAATTTCGTTGACCTATAGACGTCTTTTGACCGTGTTATTCGAAAGGTTATGGAGTGGGCATTTAGCAAAGTTGGCATCGAGCGATGGATCATCAGAGTGGTGATGTCTATGTACGCAAACTGCCAGAGAGCTGTGAACACCAATGGCATCACTGGCTATGCTTTCGACATCAAGGTTGGAGTGCACTAAGGTTCAGTCATAAGCCACCTGCTTTTCCTCATCGTAAGGGAGACTCTATCAATAGGCTTCAGAACACGACTTCCATGGACGTTGTTATACGCAGATGCTCTCGAGCTCATAGTTGATCTGCCAAGGAACTGCCATCAATGTACATTGGATTCAGGCCAGTGGACAAAGCATTAGTATCAATTGAGACACGTTCTGCTATCTTGATGACATGCATAGTATTACATATATACAGTTGACGAGCTATTTTCGCAAATCCAAGTTTGTTTTTCCACATAGCGACCACCTTTGATTGATGATTAATTCATGTGTTTTTATTTTTATTTGCGTCATCTGATTAGAATCAACACTGCTTATTTGGAATTTTTATTAGTTAAGAAATGATGTTGGCGTTTATGTAGCGAAATGACTAACCCAATGATGAACTGTATAACTGATGTGAAAGGAGGGAGACAAAGGGAAAGTGATACACAAAACGAAAATAAAAGACTTAATCAATGAAAAACAGACAAAATAATTAATGTTTTTTTAGATGATAATAAATGAAGAGATGAATAATTGAGATATTGATATTGTGTTATTTATATGCGAGCGCATATTGGACTACTGCACAGCCCACAACATGGTTGTGTGCAACACCTTCTATACCAAACGGCAGAGCCAT
>JAUUEB010493237.1:0-10608 GCA_032362205.1 Clione limacina | reverse complement strand
CTCTCGCTCTCTCGATCTTTCTATCTATATATATATATCTATCTCTCTATCTCCCTCATTCTCGCTATGCATTTTTCTCTTTGTATCTAAATCTCTCTTTCATTCACTAGCAGTGTATATCATCCTATTTCTCGTTGGGTCAAGCATTTTAGTCAAGATGAGCATCTAGGGACTAGGGACAGACTTATTGCCCATAAACTCGACACAATGTAAAAAACCGTTTTTTATAAGTGAAAAAAAAGTTAACGAACTGGATTTATAAAAAGAAGGCATTTTTTTCACAATATAAGAACAAAAAATATCAAGAGAAAATAAAAATTTCATCTACGGCCGGATGCGATCCCTAGACCTTCGGATAAAAAGGTCTGGCGCGCTATCCACTTTCCTATTGTGCTCTTCGAAATCTGGCACAAAATAGCTGCTATTATCTCGGGCCTGAAGGAGAGAGACTGGTAAAAGGTATGTTCGGTTTTCGGCCAAACATCTTTAAAAACTAACAGACATGTTTAGTCAATATTTTTCTATCCAAAATGATGGGAATGGATATGATATCTTGTTGCATTTGATAAATCTCTTGTGTAGGTTGACAAAGATGTGTAGAAAAAATGATTTAATTTAATTTGTTGTTCTAAAATGGCCTTAAATTTAGCGTCCGGTTTATCTAAATATCTGATTTATTATGACCCCCTGTAATGAAACAGGGAGTATAAGTAAAAATAATAATGGATGACTGTACTATTAAAGCAGCTAAATCCTTTGCTCTGTCAATTTTTATTAAAAATTAATTAGTAGAAACCAAGTTACTTGATTATTTAGAGAGTAAAAACAGCAGAGAATGTACGTAAATTACATGATATTACATAGTAACATACACGCCGAAATATTTACAAGCCTCTCACCTAAAGCGCCATAACAAAGAAAACTCAGCAAACTATAACAATTCTTTTCTCCGTTAATTGCCAAAAGATATGACTGAATTTTAATAGGCTTCGGTATCGTGTCATTATACAACATCGTATTTAATGTATGACCTATTAGTTGTATATTTCTTGAGATGTCGTGCTAACAGACAAACGGACAGCGTCACATACTCTACACGATTTCTTAGTGTCGAGAATAACAAAAACTCTATTATGTCTTTAGAATATGGACTTCGTCGTATTGACGGCTAATTTTCTTATCCCACTACGGGAAATCGATTTGTTGAACTGTTTGCGGTTAGAGAAAAAGAAAATTATCAAAGCAACTATTTAAATACGTTTAAGAGTACGTAGAATAGCATCCTTTCTTACATAAAATGACCACAAAGACTTCAAAAAGGGTTAAGTACAGAATTGTCTGTAATATCAATGTAATTATTCTAAAATGTATTGAATGTTCATTCTTTAGCACCATTGATAACCATACCCCACACTCCAGTCAATGACATTATGGATTCGCATTTCAGTTCATTTGATAGATTTCTAAACAAAAGAAATTTGGCCATGAAAATTCAAAGACCATATAACATGTCCCCGAAATTTGCTGCTCTAACCCCACAAATGTAATTTCGTGACTACACGACATTTGATATGTAATAATAATATCAGAAATCATTTCATACGAAGTCATATTTTGTTTATTCATATCAATATTCATATTATATAATATCGTATTGTGTTTATTTATATTAAAAATTTTAATATTTAATATCAAATCGCGTTTAAACCGAGGAAGAACCACACAACAAATCAAAAGAAGTGCTTTGATGGCTCCATACCAATGTTGAGCCAGCTCCATACCAACAGTAAGCTAGCCCTATTCCAATGTTAAGCAAGCCCAATACCAAAATATAGCCAGCTCCATTCCAAAGTTGAGCTTACTAGAGTTTTGAAAAAAATCTGTAAGTGGCTCTGAAATGTGCCATTAAGATTTCATTTGTCAACCCCTTGGTTAAAAAAAGAGCTGTAAGATGCTCTGAAATGCTCCATTGAGCTTTCGTTTTTCAAAAATTCTGAGGGCATTCCCAGATCCCCTGGTTAGAAAAAGGTTTGAAGTGGCTATGAAGTCTCCAAAGATAGCTTCCATTTTCACAATTTTCTGAGGGCATACCCCAGACCCCCTGGTAAAACAAGATTTGAAGTGGCTCTAAAGACTCCAAAGATAGCTTCCATTTTCACAATTTTCTGAGGGCATACCCCAGACCCCCTGGTAAAACAAGATTTAAAGTGGCTCTAAAGACTCCATAGATAGCTCCCATTTTCAAAGAATTATGGGAGCAGACCCCAGATCCCCTGGTTAAAAAAGAATTGAAGTTGCTCTAAAGACTCCATAGACAGTTTCCATTTTATGAGGGCATACCCCAGACCTCCCGATTAAAAAAAGATTGAAGTGACTCTGAAGACTCCATAGATAGCTTCTATTTTCAAAATGCTCTGAGAGAATACCCCAACCCCCAGACCCCTTGTTAAAAAAAGATTTGAAGTGGCTCTAATGATCCATAGATAGCTTTCATTTTCAAAATTTTCTGAGGGCCCCAGACCCCCTGGTTGAAAAAGATTTGAAATGACTCTTAATACTCCATAGATTGCTTCTATTTTGAAAATATTCTGAGGGCATACTCCAGACCCCCTGGCTAGTAACAACAGTTGGGTATGAATAATGGATAAACAATTGATTTGAATCTTTTTGGTTTCTTTACTTTTAAAAAGGCAGTACCTGAATAAAACTGTTGCTCATTAAATACACATTATTTGTCCTTGATATCACTGGGAATATACCTATTTGAAATACATAATACTAGAATTGAATTATACTGGATTTCATAATGACCAGCTAGCTCCATTTCAAATTTGGCAGACACAGAAAATACAACAAATCTGGACCCATGCCTCCATTCTTTTCAAATTTCAAAGTTCAAGAAATCAATAATCTTAACATCGATAACAGGCTCAGAGTTTAAACTAATAGCACTGAGATAAAAGACGTTATCAAAGCAGACATCTACTGAGTAATCTCAATTTTAAAACATTAAGCTATTTACAAGACCGAGTATTTCCAACAACGCCTGTTATGTTTCAAAGCCGTCCAATGTTGAAAATCTCGTTTTCTAAGCGTACTTCTAAAAGTCTTATTGAAAGGCTATAAAAAAGAAGAAATGTAAACCACTTAAAACTTAGTGGTTATAGAGTGCAATGTTATTCCTTCTTTATTCTATATCCAGACGAAACCCCAAAAGTATTATTTTCTTCAAAATTGGCTCTGTGCCACTAAGTGTTCTCCTTAAAGGTTATTACTAAAAGGTCGAACAAACATTTCCTGGCATATCTAATACAGCGGCACAAAATGTTCATTGGTTTAAGGCTAGCGCTAAAACAATGTCTGTCATTCCCATTCATTTTTCAAAAAGGAGAAAATGTGTCTTATCATGACTTTCCGTGATAAAACATGTTTCTGGACAAAAAATTAAAACTCGGCTAGGTAGATTGTTAGTAATTCAGTGACTATTTTGCTGTTAATACATCAACACGTTGTCAATTGTACTTTGAAGTAAACAAATAACTTTTATTATTAAAAACTAAAATGAATTGTGAAATATAAAGACTTGTGGATTTGCATTTTCAGGATATATTCATGTGGTTTTGTTTGGCGAAGTTGTATAAGAAGCTAGTCTTTTATCAGAAAAAAATCAAATATTAGGTAATAATTGAAAATGAACTGAATATAATTTACTACTTGCACACTTTGTGTGAATTTCCATGTCGTGTGCCTTTCCTACTGCCAATCATGGACCAGTATAACTGGTATAATTATTCTATCAACTATCATCAACCTTTAAAACTAAACACTGATCCTTGCCTTGGTTGTAAAAAAAGCAAAAGAACCAGAATGATTACGTTTCAAAATGTGACATTTACTGCAGTTTATTTTGGTTGCTTTAGTGAGCATCAAAGTTCAAAAATTGAAACAATACAGACAATTTGTGGAAACAAAATTTCATTTAAACAATATTTCAATATATAACAACTTAATTAACCTCAATAGTATAAAAAGGGACAAATTAAAAAAATAAGAAACTAAAAAACAAATGGTGTGCCTTTAATGTGTAGTAGCGGACCAGCAAATTTGATGCACAATAATTGTAAAAATATGCCTAATAAACAAATCAACAGGCATGACAGACATCAGATTTATTTCCTGGCGAGACGGTGTCAATTATTTTGTTGCAGCCTTTATAACAATATTATCCAACGATAAATCAACTGACCCAATCAATAAATAACATGTCATCAACTCATACATATTGACATTTTAAGTGATATAGATGTATCTTGATTGGTTTTCCTTTTCAATGGGCACAGCGTTTAGCCAGACAGGGTGTAATTGAGTAAGCGTTAAGAGCCACATGTTCCATTTATATCCCTAATCAGCAATATGGAATTATCATGTTATGTCCTACGCCTAAATTGGTGCATATATATTATAATAAGTTTGCACAAACAAATATATCATTCTTAGCTAACTTATAGGGACGCATCAACAAAATGAATTGCATTCCTATTTATTATTATTAGCTTTTGTGACAGAAATATTGCAGGTAGAGAAATTATACAGTTTCTCAACTAAAAAATCTGAGCTGGTTTTCTAATTAATTCGAAAATAACACACACATTTCAACGGCTTGTATCTAAAATGACTGACAAGCAAAACGACATAAGTTTAAAAGTCTTTAAATAATCACAAAACAAAACAAAAATATGAAAGAAGAAAAAAAAATCCAGTAATGTGCTTCTTTAAGATTTCTGCTGGAGATGCCAGAGCGGGCGGTCCTGTCGGTACCCCCGAAACAGCAATGCCCTCTTATGACAGCTGGGGATGATGACACTGAAAGATAGCATGTGCTGCTCCTGGGCCAACGCAAATTGTCTAAAGATGATCCAGGATCCTTAGGGTAACTAAGTTTAACAAAACATCCCAGCCAGACCAAACGAAACATTGATGCAGAAGATAAACGATAATAATGTAAATCTTCTCTAATCTTAAATTAGACAAAGAAGATCAGGAATTATTCCGCTTAGTAGAAAAGCAGTATATGTAAATGAATCTTATATCAAGCCAAACAAGATTGCAACCACTTTTAAGAGAGATATACATTATCCAGTATCTTAAAGTTTACCAAGAAAGCGTTATTTCAAGTTAAATCCACGAATTTAAATCAGCATAACTCGAGCTATTAACATGCCCGTCAATTCCGCCCTTCGCAACACGAGAAGATTAAATAAAAGGCGGGTCCTACATTAACGTCACGACCCAAGAAATGAACTTGGAGATAGTAGATCACTGAGGATATGGTGCAATGCCCCCAGCTCCATATGAGTGATAAAGGGGGAAATGCTATAGATTTGCATAATTTACACCTAGTTTCAACCTCTCCCCATGTGTTAATGCTTGATACACGACTGGTAAAAAGTTACAGCAAAAATATGCGGCAGTGCCCAGTGACGAACCCGTTTCTCTCACATGGGAGGCAGCGACGATGTGGGGTGTCTCCATGATAATTGAAAGTGTACAAATATTAAGATGGCAGATCTACACAGAGTTTTAATCCTGAATCAATCAACATAATATATACAGGTACTATTCAAATTAATTTCCAAAACTAAAATAAAATTGTGAAGAAACTATGAAAGACAAAATCGTGCGTTTTTGCAGTTTTTGTTTAGAAAGATCAGCATTACGGTTTTGTTTAACGCCGGTTAGTTTTTTCTAAGAATCGACAAACTGTCCATTGATGTCAAGTAAAAACCGTAGTCATCCCTATTTCACCTGCAAAATATCTATGTCTTTTTTTTGATAATTTATTCACAATTTATTTAATTAAATATTATCTGTCTGTTACACACTGTTTATCCCGTTAGAGCGAGGTAATGTATGTAAATTGCTTTTTATTCAAACAGATTTACGCAAGTTTAAACTCGAGACTCTTTGATTCCACATCGGCAGTCTACATCTAGACCATCGACGGCGCATTATTGATTTTAGAATTAATAAGTGTCTATTTTTGACAGACAGCTCTTTCTATTTCCCAACAAAAATAACCAGTAATTGAATGAACATTTTAATGATGGACAAGATTAAGATATAAAAACTAAATTATTAACCCTCGATAAAAGACACAGGGTTAGTTTATCTTGATTAAACATGTATATAACAAGTTGAATCTATGGACGTCTAATAAACAAAAACTACAAATTTCCAATAAGAGAAAAGGAAATAAAAAATAAGATTTATATTTTTATGACGCAATTTTGCGGAATTGCTCGTTGATATAATGTCCGTGGAAATTATTTTATTTGTTCTTGGGTTAGGGTTTTATGTGAAAACGTCAATCATTCATACCCGACAAATTCAAGATTCTGTTGCCATGCGTTCTGAGTATATTTAACTTTTCTATCAATGGTAAATCAAATGGGAAAAGGTCGTTCACTTCAAAAACATACAATGTTATTAATTCCTTTTACTTGTTAACTTTACATATTATGGCGGATTTCACGGAAGGATTTCAGAATCAGCATGAAGTTTAGAAATGTATTTTTATAAGACTAATTCCAATGGTATGGAATCTATAACCGGAAAGATTAACATTCTGTGTTCATTTGTAATATAGTGTTTGTTTGTTTGTTTGTTTGTTTGTTTGTTTGTTTGTTTGTATCGTTCGCCCGCTTCAACTCGGACGGAATCAACTTGGTCAAGAGCAAACCATGAGGGTTGATTTTGCGTTAGCCGACTTCTTTACACTCTAATGTTTTCAGATTTTGGATTTTGTCTTAAAGACAAAGAAAAGGAAAAACTGGTCCGGGAGTTTTTTGACGTTTATTTTTTCACGTTTCCCCCCGTTTTCTTCATTTCTTAATGACTACAAACAACACTTAACTATTTTATAGTAGCAGCTTCCTTGTAAATATGATAATGCGTGAGATCAAATCTCCCTTGAGTGGAGATAGTGTATATAATCTTTTTGGTTATTTTGTATATTAATCTTTGGTGAGGGGGGGTGCAACTGGGTAAAGTTGCTAGCTAGCTGTTAATATGTGCGCAAAGAAGTGTTAACCTATGAAACAATTAAGCAATAACGTGTTTGTATTTTTGCTCTAAGGAGTTACAATAGTGTAACTGCGAAGACAAAAAAATACAAATCCATCATTGCTATTGTTATTCAAACTGTTTTTTCTTTATTCCAGTGGATGTAGTTACTCTTTTTGTACGGAAATACACTAAGCAAACATAAGGAGAAAAAGATAAAATTAAAAAAAATCCATCTAGATAAGACTGATCTTTTTTTCTTATCTAAAGACGTTGCACATGAATGAAGCCACATACTTTAAAGAAATTGTTCACATCTCACACCAATTAATTACTGGGCAAACAAATGTCACATTTGAATCACGATAAGAAAACTATAGCACTTAAAAGTTGTAGACAATTCATATCTCTGTGAGTATACGTCTTGCAATGACACAGAAAAGGGGAAATAATACGCTATTTAAATGCTCTATATTATTACAGCGTTTTTTTTTTATTACGTATGACATATGCATACCTATTTACGTTTTTATATATTTGCATTTCTGTGTATATGTTCCAATTGCAGTTGCTAAGTTGTGGTGCTATGAGAGCCATGTGCATTTCTTTTATTAAACAAAAATATGACGTAACGGACATAATTTTTTCTCTTTCTTTCCCATCTTTTTTCAATATATTGGAATATTCCAAAAAAAATTTGCCTTCGATGAATAATTAATATTTTCATATGCATATTTTTAATTTAAAAAATACCTCTCGTTTGACAAATTGGATGTATAGGGGTGGCCAAAAGTCCCGCATCCCCCCTCCTTGCCAATTCTTTATTAATTGATGGAACGATATCATGTTTGGCACATGTAATAATTCATATCTCTTGTATATAATACCGTTAACATAATCAAAACATATTGATTATCAAGGGTATGGTGTAACGAAATATAGAAGGTACTGTTGTCAGGTTTTACAACGGAACAACGTAATATCTTGAACGTCCTCGTAGTTGGATCTCAGGTGCAGGCGGGCGGTCCGTAAGTCCCTACTACCCAATGCCAATTCCTTGTGTTTGATTGAAATTATATAATTGTTTGCATGCATTACAAGTGATTTCTGTTGTATATCATACCGTTGGAAGAACTCAAATATTTTGGTTATTCAGGGCGTAGCACAACGAAGCATTGATGGTACTGTTATCTTTTCTTTATTCAAATAGCTGTGATAGTACCCTTTAAATGTATTGTCCTGTTTCTCCAAGAAAAATCTATTTATTAAAGTTCTGCAAACGAGTTGCAATAAAAGAGATATGACTTGCTATGTATGCAGAAACTCGTATTAATACAACGACTAATAATGAATTAACGATAGAGCCATTCGAAAATGGACATGATTTGCTTTAATTCCGTTCAAGATATTACGTTGTTTTTATTATAAAACCTGATAACAGTACCCTCTATGTTTTGTTACGCCACGCCCCTAATAATCAAGAAATTGTGATTCTGTAAACAGTATAATATACAAGAGATATGGGCCAAATAGGGTATCATTTCAACAATTAATAAACAATTGACAAGGGGGTGCAGGACTTTCGACCAACCCTATACACAACATAAAGTTGTTTGTTTAAGTAGCTTTGTCTTTTCTATATTTGCAAATATAATATTTCGAGGTCAATTTATTACGGTGTACAGTTGTGCATTGTGTACAGCGTTAAAGTAAACACACCTTTATACACAAAATGGCAAAGAACAAATTGTTTTTTCAACACAAATACAAGAGTCAACTGGTATCCGTTTTCAAAAAGTACACGGGGTAAGCAGGTGTGCACACTTACATGAGCAGAAAACAGCCTCAGAATGTAATTTCATAGTTTATACAGTTTGTGACAGAGAAATCACTTCCATGAACAATGAACAAAAAATGATAAACATGTACAACTGTTCAATACTCAAAATAGAGCTCAGGGTAAACTTTTCATAAACTGCAAGTGAGGATATAGAAAACCAAATCATGTTAGCACAAAATCAGTTTTTAATCAAAGACGATAATAGAAAAAAGGAATGTTTTATCAAATGAAGAGTTGGTTAAGAGCAACCAGTCGTAACTAATACCGCTTTTCAAAATAGTCTATGTCACTTTATCCTGGTCTTCAGTTGTTGAGAATTTGACTGAACTTGCTTTTTCTATTTCCTAAAACTTGTTGAGGACGCTTCAATTGTTAAGAATTTAATCAAGCATACTTTTTATATTTCATAAACTTATCACAGTTGGAACAGTAGAGAAACACGAATAAATGAATAATATTCTATGGGTGGAAGAAATTGATAAACAAGAAAAGATATCCATTAGTTGAATTTATAGAATTACACAAATTGCGAAACTCTCGAGTTGAGAAGATACAAACGAACATAAGGGTGAAAGGAATCCATGCATCGGGTTAACCTTTAGTTTCGAATTTAAAAAATAAGCCATTTGTTATCAATGGTGAAAACTATACTATTCGCTGCGAAATACTTTTAAGCCGAAATTTAAAAATCTACATAATGGTACAGAATGTTCATGATTTTGTTCTAAGGAAAATTATAATAATATATCCTCTTTATAGCTGATAAAGCGTATCTATATGTTCTTGATCGGAGATTATATAGAGCCAACAAGTTTTATTAATTTATCTTCAGTCATTTAAAAAAATATCATGAGATATGACCTAAAGACCGAAACGTCCCAGTTTCTGACTTCGACCCATTCAAAAGTAACATCGTTTTAGTTAATGTTATTTATTACAAGCTTAAAAAGCATAACATGAAGTATACATCAATGATATATTGACAAGTACTGAGCAGTCGGCTCGGATAAAAAATGTCAGGGTTACTTTTTTAAATGAGTTTAAACAATATTTTCGTGTTTATTTTTGTTACTTGGCTGATGTTAACTTTGGTTAAAGCCCCTCCCCCAATATAATCATTAACCAGGAAAGTAATAATTAGAGACGCTAAAGGACATAGTAGCTTGCAGGATTTCTATTTTATAGGTGCAGACAGTTCGCAGTTATTCGTGACGAATATGTCTTTTTTGTAGAACAGACTGATTCCACAAAAATAACCATTTACAGTTGATAGTAAGGGAATATGAGAGTGGCACTTGTGCTCAAGGTTGAGGCGTAACAGAATTAGGACCGTAGACGAGATCTAGAAGAATGAGGTACACTTGTACTCTATGTTGAGACTCCACACAATGAGTGCCGTAGAGATCCAGAGAGAATTAGGTACACAATAAAATGGTGGGGGGATGAGTAATGGCATCTAAGGCTAATATTGTGCCCTTTTGTAAACCAAAATCACTCATCCTGTGATACAGATTTGATGGGTAAAATGAGTGATGAAGTTGGCTCACCTATCCCGACGATATCGATAGTACCAATTTTTATGACAGCTGACATCTTTGCTGACAGCTGGCATAAAATATAACCATCGGTCTAAGTGTGAATCGGTCATGAACCAGTCGTTTTGAGGTGAAACGCGTCGAAATGAATGTAAATATGTATCGGTGAGC
>JAUUEB010493226.1:0-10609 GCA_032362205.1 Clione limacina | reverse complement strand
TGGTTGCTTAAATTCAACAGTGATGAGTGCAAAATACTTCATTTAGGTACGAACAACCCAATATACAAGTACCCACATAAAAGAAGGTGATATCATTTCAGACCTGACAGAGACTTTGTGTGAGAAAGATCTCGGTATATTTATTGATCCTTAAATTAAACTGTAAAGCTCACATCACTACTACAGGAAAGAAAGCTAGAAGACTAAGTGGAATGTTGATGATAAACATATCTGTCAATAGCAAATCAATTATGGTCCCATTATTCAAAGCAATTATTCGCCCGGATTTAGAGTACGGAAATGCCATTTGGTGCCCCCACTGGATAAAGGACAGAAAGAAAATTAAACAAGTTCAACAGCAATATACTAAGAGGATAGATGGTATGCATAACTTAAGTTATACCGAGAGACTCTTTTTACTACGCTTACCAAGTCTAGAATACAGGAGATTTAGAGGAGACTTCATTGAGGTATACAACATAATTCATAACAGCTATGACCCCTTACTACCCATTCACTGTTCATAATTGATTCCAATTCTTGTTTAGGTTCAAACAATTTCAAGTTGACTAAACAAAGGTTCAAAACTAGCCAATTTAAATTTAATTTTTTCACTAACAGAATCAGCAACAGTTTGAAAAGTTTACAAAATGAAATATTAACTGCTGCTTCTCTTAACTCCAAGGACAAGATTGATATACATTTTAGAGACATTATATACAAAACATATTATGGAACTGACTAAACGTTTCAACTTATAAGAAATTTCATATACAAATGTGTGCTATTAATCCTCACCCTTTATGAACCAACTTTAACCGGGTTATAACACACGTACAAGACAAGCACAAAAAGAGGCCAAATGCATATAAAATAGCCTAGAGAGCCTAACATTCCTACAGAGTCTTAAAGATCATACCGACCTCATCTTTACTCTACACGGGACACGAGGAACTTCTTGACGAACAACAGATGTTCAAATTCTACTCTGTTACAACGGCAAGACCAAGAACATTATTAACAATTACAAAAATTGCATCATACCTAAGCCCTGATACATGGCTTGATGAGTTGAGAGTTGAGGGTGGGGTAGTTCGACACAATTAAGCATGCACCCGGGTGGGGTGGGGTGGTTTCCCGGGTAGATTTTTCGCTACGCGGGTAGGTGGCCACCCCACCCGACCACAACACTGGTTATTATACCAATATCTTAGGTCAATCGGTCAATAATTATTATTCTAAGTCTAAAATAAAGGATAAGCAATGCCAAATTGGTATCAAATTGAGCTTTGGTATACTTCACTTTGTTTTGTTACTCATTTTTAGAAATTATGAAAAGTATATAAATGAACATAAAGAAACAAAATCGATGCTTTTTGGAAATTGAAAATATGAAAATGTGTTTCAGGATTACGTATTCTTTACATAAATATCTCCATATTTGTGTAAATAATAATCATGCTCTTTTGTATTCAATTAAATATAGACGGTATTTATATTTCTTGTGATATTCGGTTTATCAAGTGGTTATCCCGTGTTGCTTTAAAAAATATCCGAATTCATTTTTTTCAGTTTTGTTGTCAGTTGTAGACCGGTAATGAACACATCAGGTTAAATGTACTCAAACAGATATTGATCTTAAAATACCACACATTATTGTCAAATTTCTGTATGGTCACATATATCGAAAATTTAACAATATTTATGTTAATAAGAAAGCAGGAAAAAACGTTAATCTCAGGGGACAGCCGTTTCATGGTAATTACACAAGAGAAACAGACGTATTGAAAAGATAAGAGGATAGCTGTGATATAACATATGTTGAGCTTATAGTCGAGTGACAAAACGTACAGGAGAGATGAATCCCTAATACAATGCAAATAAGTCATGTACCCAATATCACCTAAAATGTTTGAATCAGATTTGTCTAGTTCCTGTAAATGTAATTATCTCATCGACTTGATTTATTTGAGTTCAAAAAGGTATTCAGGGTGATATTTTTGGTACCTGATTCTAATGTTTGATTATACAAAAGTAGGACAACTATCAGCATCTAGTTTTCAGAGAAACCTTTAAAATACATTGCAATATGATGAAACAAACCATAATCATATCCAAAGGCTTCGTTGAAAACTCGTTGGTGATACCTTCTTTTTTCATAATGAAACTTTGCATCAGGAACTGAAACACTTGGTTCTGTAAAATCAATGCACAATCCAATACCGGCAAATATTGACTTTTTTAACAAGAAAGTTTGAATATTTGCATAAAAAATGTCTTTTATTATTCGTCTTCTTAAGATTTGAGTTTTAGTACCAGCCAACCCATGTTTTGATCGTTGTTTGATTAATTTGCATCCATTAAATCCATAACATTTAAGGGACAGATGAGGATAAAGTTGATAAAAAGTGTACACAATTAAGTATTTGTAACAGTACGGATTATTTGTTCGAAGTAACGTTCCAGTTGTCTAATCTTTAGAACAAAAAATGTTGATAGAATCATAACATCAGCATTCATCCCAATAACATACTTAAAGTATTATCCAGGCATAAATTGCTTTTGGAGAGAATACACCCGCCGGCTTTTAGTTGTCCTAAAAAGTGCTTTGAAAAAGAAAGGCTTCGTGCAATCTGACACTTAAGTATGACAATGGCGTTGATGTTATTTAAAAATATGGGTCATATCCTTTTTAAGGATGACAAGAAGGACGTATTAAAGACAAAGCGAACACAGAATACGCAGGCATTAGATTATATGGTTAATATCCGAGCTAGTAACATAAAAAGTTGTAAATATAAAAAGATGTTTGAAACAATACAATAGCAAACCACCGAACGGCAAAAATAAAGTAAACAGGGTTCCATTTCTCATGACAAGTCTGTTCACTACCCCTAATCTTGTAAACATCGACGGGTCTAGGTCATTCATTTTACTTTTTTTTAAATAATCTCCAATGTGAATGAATTTAAATTGAATAATCTTTCTGTCTTAGCTTAGATGACACGAAACACATGACTTTCTTTAAATAATGTAACTATGCCTAGAGTCTCAATCCTTTCGAACTTAGCGGTTTTTTTTAAGTAAAGCTTTGGGTATCGAGATCCTGAATGAATGTCACTGCTCAGAACTGACCTTGGCCAAGCCATTTCATATTCTCTTTCAGTTTGTTTTTCAAATCTAGTAATTTATTTATCAGATGTTTATGTGAGTTAAGTTTTCACAGAGTGCCATCATATGTTGTTGTGAAACGAAGTTATGTTTGAAGTGCATGATAACCGTAAAAGCCTTCTTGTGTATGTCGGTATTGAGCCAATATTTTAGGTTCGTATGCCAGAGGTCCCGAACTCAAACTCGGCATGCTACATAATACATATATAAATATGTTTAGAAAAATATTTCATATTGTCAAGCTATTCTTAAATATTTCGGCGTGGAAATAATATTATATAATGTTTTTACAAACAGAGATGTGTGTGAGGGAGTGATCGAGTGAGTGAATACGGGTGTAACTGATTGCGTGAGTGAGTGAGTGAGCGAGTGAGTGAGTGAGTGATCGAGTAAGTAAGTTAGTAGGTAAGTGAGTGATTGAGTGATTGCGTGAGTAAGTAAATGAGTGAGTGAGTGAATTAGTGAGTGAGTAAGTTAGTGAGTGGGTGAGTGATTGAGTGAGTACGTTCAAAAAGTGCACATGGTTCATAAGGTTTAAATATTAAATGGTGCATTCTAGACACATAAGGCATTTTGCTTAATTCTGGCAAAACATGGTGCGTTTATCATTTGATTTTATAGTGGTAAATATTATAAACAAGTCAAATTATACACATACAAAATCTTAAAATTTAAAGTTGTATTAAAAAACAATTGTTGCTAAAAGTAGCGTGCTAAAACATGATAGTATTATGACCGATTTTGTTCATATTTATCTATCATTACATAATTCATACTCAGCATCATAAGCTGTAAGGTATCTTATACAAAAGTTTGAATACATGATTTAAGGATTCGTATACATGCAATATAAATTTCGCTTAAATGTTTTTGCTGAATTGACAGACTCATTTTTCAATTCTATCTGCATTCCAAATGATTAAAGGGTCAAATCGCTAAAAGCTCAATTTACATGTTTGGGAAAATGATAATTTGTATTGATAAGATATTAAAATTTGAATTAATAGACAAAAATGTCTTTGAGTAAATATGACTTTTACAGCTAATTCATTGTCTCATTCTCTTTTTCGATTCGTTTATGTTACTCCTTCTCTTTTCTCGAGCGTTTATTTTTTACCTTAAAAGAGTCAATTATAATTATTGACTGGACTCTTGAATTAACTTTGTTTTTGCCAAATACATATGTAAATTAACACAAACTATTTTCCCTGATCATATCATTATAATTATAAATGAATTTATATTATGTATGCATTATTTTGTTGTCATTTCCTGCTTAGCCTTTTCGTACTATTTCATGATTAAATGTTACTAAATATGTGTTTGATAATTCAGATATGGTATATATAATGGTACGCATGTATATACAACGGAGAATAAGGGATTTTGTGTTGCCCATTGGTTACATTTAATCTGGTTATGCCTTAAAAAGTAGAAACAAATAAATTTAAATGCCAACTATGATGTACACTATTCAAGGTTGTTCCATTAGTTTCCACACATAACAACAAAATATACTTACACTTTAAGAACAGCAAAACAATTTTTTTCTTGGTAGGCGAAGTAAGAATTAAGTACAACAAATATCACTGAGTCGCGTCATAAGATAACTAGTAACCGTCCAAACTGGAATGTGATGTGACACAAGCTTATAGGCCACATATCACCTTTAATCCACAAACGACGACGGATCGAGGAGCAATGGGGTTTCATAGCGCGTAGGCCATCAACACCACATTCCAAACGCATCGATTTAGTACTGCTAGCGTCTGGTAGCTCACGGCGTAGGTAGTCGAATAGTTTGGAAACCACTTTTAATTGAAACGTTTCCGGGGATTTGGGCTACACGTTTGTTATACAGTCTTGAAATAGCAAGTTAAATTGAAATTAAAAGTATAAATCAATACTCGAATTTCAAAGTGTTTATCATTGTTAAATAGCCTCATTAGCTTATGCATCAGTAATAAAAGAAAGTGATAAAAGAACAGTAGTAAAATGGTGAAAATGACATTTTAGTCAAGCAGTATAGGGCCAAACCTTGCAATTTTGGAGATCAAGCTGTGTTTGTGATTATTCGTGTTAACTAGGGTCCCCGAAGAGATAAAACGCAGTAACCGACCCAGTTTACAGTGCAATAAAATATACACCGAGTACATTTGTTTTAAACTTGTACATATTACAGTTGCATGTCTGTGGCCTATATATATGTATATATTTACGTGTTACATATTATGAAGTTTCTATCAATAACCATATAGATAAATTGTGTTTGTAATTATCAATATATCAATTGATGATTGCATGACTTAGTATATTTACTTCATAACTTTTTGCAGACTTCGATGTGGTCGTTGCGCTCCCTCTCATTGAAATTTATCATCACAAATATTCAAAAGTGGCAGTGAAAAACAGACATCAGTTCAAAAAATATTATTAGTTTAAAAGTTGTAACCACCTGGTACTATTTCTAAGAATCAGCTCAGCAAAAGGAGAAAAACAAGTTTCGAAAAACCAATAATCCCATATGGTTTTAAATGCACAATTGATATTTACCCCCCCCCCACACACACACTCCTGCAAACTCTTCGCGCAAATACTCTCATCTTGAAGGAAACCCCGTTTCAAAACCCAAACGCTTTCCACCCTTCGTCGATTTGGTCGTCTTATTGTAATTTTATCATCAAAAATATTCGAAAGTGGCAGTGAAAAACTCAACTTTTACACCCACAATATTAATAGTTTAAAATTTGATAAACACCTGGTACTACTTCTAAGCATTAGCTCAACAAAAGAAGAAAAAAAAGAAGAATGTTTAAAAAGACCAACCGTCTCCTAAGGTTTTAAATGCACTATTGATATCACACCCACACACACACTCCTGTAAAGTATTCTCGCAATCACTATCATCTTGAAGAAAACTCCCTTTCAAAACCCAGGCATTTTCACCCTTCGTCGATTTGGTCGTTACGCTCCTTCCCATTGCAATTTTATCGTCACAAATGTTCAGAAGTGGCAGTAAAAAAACTAGAATTTTATAGAAAAAATATTTTTTGTTGTAAACACCGGGTACTACTTCTAGTAATCAGCTCAGCAGAAGACGAAAATTATCTCCCGGGGAAAATGTTCATGCTGGTGTGCAAAAATAGAAAGGCTATTTTTAAAGATCAGTTTTTGAAATGGAGTAATTGCTTGAGAGGTGTCAATTACAACAAATTATATTTTTTTAACACGCAACACAATGAAAACTGCTGAGACCTTCAAAGTTTTTTGCCTTAGTTATTTAGAGACCTTTTACAATTAGAATATGATTTTTGAAGTCGTGTTTTTCGCTGGCAAGATGAGCACAAAATAGTATGATTTATCAAATAACCCCTAGATCACCATACGTCTTAAAGGCATATATAGATTAGTTGGATCGTCAATTGGTAGATAAATAATTAAAATCAAAATGAATCAATATGTTTATTGATGGCAACTTCATAAATTAATACAAAAATATCATTTTGAAATGATTCTAACAAGCAGCACCAATGAAAACTGCAGAGACACCTTAAATGCACTTATTGAGCTATTTAGGGACCTTTTAAAATTTGTATTGACTTTTTTGAAGCCGTGCTTATCGCTCTGGAGCTTACTTAAAATTAGTATGGCATTCTGAAATAACCCCTGAACCTACGAAACTACATACGTCTTGATAACAACTTCTTCAATTGAAAGACACAAATGAAGGGCATTATGTAATCACATGTGAATATCATCACTCGTCTATTGAGCTAGGTGAAGATCACGTTTTCGACATATAAGAAAATGTAAGTCTGGACAAAAACAACAACGCTGAATTTCCTAATTAATTTGATTTATGAACGTGCACTAGCATCATCTTGAGATAGTTGATGACACTTTTTTGAACACAATACTTCAAGATTATATCATCAGGATCACATAATAAGGACTTTGAAATCCTTTAAGTACAAAAACAAAAATATTGTCATAATGTTAAATTGCATAGTTATGATAAGAAACACCATAACGTCAAGTTACAGCTGCACCTTTTACTTCATCATCATCAGCATCATCATCAGCATAATCATATCCATATGATATATATATATATATTTTTTTATGTGGGCCGGGATTACTCGTGTACAGTGGATATGGCTGACCTGTCATGTCTCAGTCTCCTACGCCAAACTAGGCGGACACAGGGGTTGACGGCGGTCATGCCCATCACCATCTGATCATTCCGCACACACTTAGGTCTACCATGGCCCTTATTTGAGACTATCTTCAGGTTCCTCACTCTATTGATCCATCCCTCACTTTTTGCCAAGTGACCAAACCAACGCAATGTCGATATTCTGATAATGCATGACAGTTCATCAATGCCAAGCATTGCAAGGATTTCATCTCAGCCAATGTCATTCTCATGCCTCAAATTGCAAATCCAGCGCATCGTGGCTCTGTCATTCCGTTGCAGGCGGTTTAGGGCACTGGAAAACAAGGCCCAAGTCTCTGAAGCATGTAACTTTGGAATACCCTTTACATCTGGTTGCCAGTGAGATCTGGCGAGATGTCATAATCGAGATAAGAATCTTAAACTTGCCCCATTGTGTCTCCCATATAGCAAAAGGAAGGCACAACTTCTAGTTTGCACTCGCTGACCTCCACCTCTGTACCGGCCTCCCACGTATTGGTCTAGCTCAGTAAGTTATGCATTGACAATACATGAATGAGTTAAATTACTTGCTTTTGTAATAAACATCAATGAGTTGTTGACTTAATTATTTAAATTATTTCCTGATATAGTATATATTTTTCGTTATTCTTAAAATAACATAAATCAAACAATACATACTTTTAACATGTTTATAGAATCAATTAAGAATAAAAACGATTTAAAACACCTCATGTACACATATTTGAAAAGACAAAGTTGATTGCATCAAAATTGTAAATGAAATGAAGATGTTTTACTCTTCAGACAATCCAAAATGAAATTGCATGTCATTTGAAATGAAAACAAATCAAACGTTTAGGACACAAATATGTGTAACTAGGAAAGACTAAATGTATCAAGCAGACCAGATTATAACACCTGAACCTTGCAAACACACATTTATACGTGTTTGCTTTTTAATCTAAACAACTTAATACACAATAGTGATGCATCGCATAACACCCTAGAGCAAGGTAACTAATGGCATGTAATGCTGTTATACTCATACCAAAAAACAATTGATTTAATGCCTCCGGCTTTGATGTGTTTTAAAAAAAAACTGCCTGTGAATCGATTGTGCAATGTGAACCTATATGTGTTGCCAAAACCATATTTAATGACAAATAGATTTTGATATACATTAAACGTCACAATATAAGATTAGATTTCAAGTTTGACAGCGGCCACTGATTAAGCTTAACAAGAGCGCTAAATCAAGAAAATTAAACTTCGCTCTGAAATAAAAGTCAATTTAATCAATTTTCAAATCACAAAACTCCATTCAACCAAGTTGACAGTCAAAACATGATAACCCAAATTATTGCAGACGTTAGATGACGTCAGGGGAAAATAAAAAAAAAAGTCTTACATGAATTAAATGTGTTAATTTTAAATCCCATAATGACATGATGTTTAAAATATTCGCGTCAGAATCAAAACATTATTTCAATTGTAATAGGCGGTAAGCTGATATAACAATAGCAATCCTTGATTACAGTATCACAATATATCACATTCAACTGACTAGATTAATATATTTCCAAAAAGTCTAGGCATTAACCTTTAATATGTCCTTTAAGAAATATAGTCACATTATAGCGTTACTCAGGCTTAAACCATTTAGAACCATTATATCATGTAATGCTTTCTTAAAGGTTAAAATGTAAAAGTGAATAATAGTTTGTTGACAATTTCAGACAATATTTTATCAAAGATCCAGTGAACATATTTACTTTTTAACATTGTTCAATGAGTATTAAGGACACCGATGTGATGATAATCGATAGTTGTTTCTGAATACGGTTGTATTTTGGCCAAGCTCTACGCCCTCTCCCTCTGACAGAATCTAGGGTAATGATAAGTGTTAAACAATTTAAATAATTTGTAAGAATGGCATGAAATATATTACGTTCGTAACCGAAAAAATGCAGTTTCACCTCCGAAATTCGAACTAGGGCTATCCGTATGCTGGGTAGACGATTTTACCACAGTCGGGAAAAATCAATGCCGATAGCCAAATATAATCCATGTTGTTTTCTTACCCCCCATAAGCTGCTTGCCTTAAACATAAATCATCCAGACCGCATGCATTTTTAAATATGTATTCCTGAATCGAAAATAATTCATAGTTTTACAATTCAGATTCCGTTAACTTGCGCTTTTTGTACTATATTTATATTACTTCGGAAAATGATAAAAATTGGAAGCATTTGTTCAATCGACGTAAGGCATTAAGACATCTGACTGCGCTGCAAACAACCGGGAAATACATTTATGACGTTGTATTATTCCGTTTATCGTAGATAACTAGCATTTACAATACACGTACAAATGATCAAAATGATGTAGTACTCAGATGCCAACATTTGATCCTAGTTTATTCTCATATCTTATTTTATTGACCGAAATCAATCTAATTTCTTATTTCAAAACAAATACTATTTATTGCTTTCCTTCTGATTTGGTTTACTTCAAGTGTAGATATTTGTTTGTTACAAATTAATGTACAATGGGCTAGAGAGCAATAATGTTGGTAGTACATCTAAACATTAAATATTCCTTCTTTTCCGTTGAGAAAAACAAACAAAATAGAAAAGCTAAACCATGTTTAACATACAATTTAGTATGACTTAGTTATATGCATTTTGTTATGACGTGAATATCATTTTGGTGGTCGACTGGTTAAGAGGTTTGCATGTATAAAAGTAAAATGTTCAAAACCCGACCACGAGGTGTCAAAAAGGCGCATCCCCCCCCCCTAAATGTTTGAAAGGGTGTTGATTGTACTCCAGAATCCTTTAAAATGCACACATTTTCAAAATATCTTTAGGGCAATACTTTATTACCATTATAAAAATAATCATTAATCCACCAGACGTTTTTAAAATGTACTTTTTCATTTGATTTATTTCATAATTTCCAATGAGCAGTGTTGTGGTCGGGTAATGAGGTAACTACCCGGGTGGGGTGTGGTATCTACCCGAGTTCTGGAACGGAGTCCGGGTGGGGTAGAGGTAGGGTAGCGGAACGTTCGGGTGGGTGGGGTAGCTACCCGAGTACTATCCAGAGTTTCAGTTCTGGTGGGGTAGCTACCCGAATTCTTGGTCTGAGTTTAGGATAGGGTGGGGTGGCTACCCGGGTAGTCTTCGGGTAGTTACTGAAAAAGTATTACAAAAAAGTAGAAACAAAAGTAAAATTATACCAGACTAGATATAAAGTTCT
>JAUUEB010493215.1:0-10609 GCA_032362205.1 Clione limacina | reverse complement strand
TACTCGAGTAGCGAGGAAAATTTGACTACTCTACTCTACTCGAGTAGCGAAAAAAGCCAGACTACTCTACTCTACTCTGAATATCACTGTAGATAATAGGGATGCATTCGAACTAAGTGATCTTGGTCGAGATTCTGCTCAAAGCAAATTTCATTGTTTAATCAGTTGTAGAATAGAAAATTTCTAAGAAGTCAACTTAAGTTTCGTCTCTCTAAAATACCCCAAGGGATGCAACGCCGGACAATGTATATTACATTTTTCTTTTCACGTGCATAGCACAATCGTACGACATTTATGATAGATAAGCAATTAGCATTTTGATAAGACTGAAAGAAATGGCGGCCATATACGAGTTGTGACGTCATGTGTTGAGTCATTGTATTTTTCTGGTCACACATGCATCACAGTCAATATATAGTGAACACTGTACGTCAGATATCTAAGACGATATTTAATACCCCATGAGTGTGGAGTGTGGATATACAATGTAGCTTAAGTGAGTCCACACGAAAGGGGCCTTAAAAACGAAAGGTTTTGCATTAATTTTATTTCATATCTAATGATTTCTAACCTTGTTTGCTGCATAACGCTATATCGAGACACCGACATTTTTAAGATTAGTTATAAATGGTGCAAATTTAGCGCATTTTGAATCTAAAATGGTGATCAATGGTCGCGAAGCGGCCGAAATTTTGAAAATAAGTAAAAAATTGTTCAAATCTAGAGCATTTTCGATCGAAATGGGGGGGGGGGCATTCGCCCATGTCCCCCTGGCTAAGCGCCTGCTTGACGATCATTTTCAACATTAATGACGCTACTTATCAATGGTTGATCAAATTAATGATTTCTACCCTCTCAATTTCTTCCCTTTTCAGCTTGTCAACCCCGACGTACCTTTGACAGAGGGAAAAATCAGGGACAGTAACCGCACCACACTTTTGTCTCAACTGAAAGAGTATGGAGTACCCTCCCTTGATCTTGGGATAGCAAAGGACACGTAAGTGTTAACAAGTTATTTTGAAGATTTCAGAAAACTTCATATTGTCAATGGATTATTATTAAAAAAATATCATATCCTGGCTAGTCACATTGCTTCATTACATTTTTAGATGAAACTTTCTGGATCATTTTAAAGTAAAAGTTTTCCATTATTCAGAATAAATGGCGGATTGCGATTTGGTAGACTACCCTGAATAATTCGTAAATAATTGAATCTGTGTTTCACAATCGCGGGAGCTAATTCTGTTCACAATTATCATCAAATCTTTTGCATCACATCATAATCTTAGCGCTCCAGGTGAATATCATTCGTGATTCCTACTCAGTATACGTTTCTTGGCGTTATAAAAAAGTATAACCTTACCGGTTGTACGGTTGCACGTTGTCACATTTACCCTGACCTCCATGATACAATTTCAATATATAATAACAGTAAACATAAAATCATTTAAATTATGTAAGAGATAAAGTCAAATTCTTGAGCAGCACGCATCAAGATGATATAGTTGATACCAATATAATAGGTCAGCCCTGGGAGAGGACGGTCGTGTTTCAAATGTCGGCCGAGTCATCTAATCTCTGTCTATATATATATATATATATATGCCGTCATCTTATCTCTGTTTATATATATATATATGCCGTCATTTAATCTCTGTCTATAATATATATATATGCCGTCATCTTATCACTGTCTATATATATATATATGCCGTCATCTTATATCTGTCTATATATATATATGCCGTCATCTTATCTCTGTCTATATATATATATATATGCCGTCATCTTATCTCTGTCTATATATATATGCCGTCATCTTATCTCTGTCTATATATATATGCCGTCATCTTATCTCTGTCTATATATATATATATATATATATGCCGTCATCTTATCTCTGTTTATATATATATATGCCGTCTTGGAGGGTGGGTGTGCTGGCTTCATACCAACAATGTCATCAATTCTCTTTTCTCTAGTAACAGTTGTCTGTTAAGAAGATATTCAGATTCAAGTGTTCAATCCCTCATGCTCACTATCAAAGTAAACAATAGTCACAAAAACCTTCAACTGAAGCCAATGACACTCGTTATGCCGTTGAACTCTACATTTATAAGCTTCTTTTCAAAAGCTGAACAATATGTCCTGTAATTTTGTTTTCCGAAGTTTCATAATTTGTATACATCAACTCAATGAAATATCTCTTTAAAATTTAGACATCACATCGACGTCGTAAATTTAATCAAACATCACTTCTGTCAATAATTAACGTTTCTTGTTATACAATCTTTGTCTCCCTGTTGCTCTGTAATTCACACTTTTAAGATATTTCTAAAACAAGGAATTATTAGTGACATGTACTATGACTTGTCGGTCGGGTGTCAGTATACTATATGTAACTAGACATGATATATATGTGATAACATTATAGCCTATGAACACTTGACATTTTAAAAAACATCATCACCGATTTAACCTAAAGTATGTTGCTAAAGCCGCTCGAGCTCTTACACGGGTACACAAATAAATGTTCTGAACAGTAAAGTGTGTTAAGTTAAAGAACAATTATCTCAATTTATTAGGATTCCCCACACAAACAAGATAAACCAATTACCAGCATCATGTAAACTACATTGACATTTCCTGGTGAACAACAATGTACTTTGTTTTCTTAACGATATAATAATATGCGAGACAGGGTGTTGTTTTTCTACTCAAGAGAAATATTTCCGTTAATTGTACCAATGTTTTAAACATATTCTTACCAAATGAATTATCCATGCTAACTACATAACAAGTACTTGCATCAGACATTCAAAGTTAATGGCTGTGGAGACATAATTTATTTTATTTTCAGTTTCAAAACTGAGATTTGTCTTTAACTGTAAGAGCCATTATCCATGAAACGTTGACTCATGTTCATTTACAACTTTATTGTTTCAAAGTAAGAAAATACAAAAGAGCAAGATAATTCTGTTATTTCTACAATAACTCTTCATCACCTCCATATACTAACAACCTTTTAAGACATAAATTCACACATTATTTATTAATCCTCATCCCCTGAAAACTCCTTACTATGTGTTACTCAACGTCACCGGTAGTAATCATGTTGACACTGTTGATTTTTAACAAAAAATGAAGAAAAGAATAAAGAATGACAAAAATTACTTACCCTGTACTTGAGTTCAAATTTCGTATTCTCTTAATACGGAAATATAAATTAGTGTCCATTAGGCTATGCGGCTCATATAGTATGTGCGACAGGAAGAAGGTTCAATAGTTTCCATATTGCATCTTCGTTCTACATTTCCTTTGTAAAATACGCATCAAAAACTAAAAAGCTAATAACTTCTTAAAGTCGACAGATTGTCGCTAAAAGCTTAACCACACATCTGGTAATATCTACCAACATTTTGCTAAAGTTTCAGATCGATTGATTTAAAACTGTGGCTGAAATCTTATTGATAACAAACACACACATAAACACATATATCTTGAATCTTATATAGTAGATATAATTAAACGTGTTTAAATATACAATCACACATACTACCAAAGTGATTGTCTTTGATACTACTACTAATTATCTATGAAGGGTTGCCTCCGTCCAAAATATGTTGATAAAAGACACGCACGATAATACTACGCACGATACCACTACGTACGATACCACTGTCTCTTTGAAACTATAGAAAGTAGCAAACAAAATGGAGAAATAAAAAGTCTAAGAAAGCCAAACAAAGATCTAAAAAAGCAGTGATGGACAAACATGACAAACATGGCAATTAATCCGATACAAACTTGACATTAGCACATAACGTCTTAAAGGGATGATGGTCAAGTGATAGCAGGATGTTAGAAAATAACAGAAGAAAACAAATGGAAAAGGTTTATCCCTTGAGAATACTTAAGAGTCAGATTAGAATAAGAAATGGGGACAGGATTTAACAAAGAAATGTCTAAAGCCTTTTGACAGCAGGACGTTAGAGAAAAACAGAAGAAAAAAGAAAAGATTAAGTAATACTTAATAATCAGATAAAAATAGGAAAAGAAAAATGTTTTCTGAATGAATTATTTGTTATTCAGGATACAAGTTAGAAAACGTCAAAATCGTTGTAAGAGCTTGTATAAATTAAAAACATATATCGGTGGTTATACATTTGTCAGAGAGGAATTACGATGGTATGTTTATGATTAACGGTAGTAAATAAACTCCCCCCAGTTACCTCGAAAAATTGGAGATTTATTTTCCCTATGAAAGATGTGCCAACTGAATCAATGACATGGCATGGTACAACTTCATATGAAATGTAATACAATTGCTTCTATCCATTTGGGTGGGGGTAAATTAGTTGCTTTTTAAACTTGTTAGAAATAACATGATTAAAAAGAAGACATCAATTTAAGAAATCTTCTTATAATGGAGTTAGGAAAGTTAAAAACGGGGGTTCTATACACATTTTTCCTAGGGAGTTTTAGATCGACAAGTGATTCTTTTCTTATAGGTTCATGTATTGCGGATCGTGTAGCGATATTTATATTGATTTAAAGCCAAATTGTTGCGTTATTGAAGATTAAAAGATTGAGCCGTCGTCGTTGCGTCTTCCCGTCCTGCGTTTAGCCTTTGTTGTTTGTAAACATTAAAGAGAAAGATTTACGATAACACTGGGTCAAATAAACACTCTAGGTACGTAAAAAGCAAACTAGTTGGTTTGTGATGTCTGTTACCAGTATCCCGGCTAGCACAGTCAGTAGAGCACGAGACTCTACATCTCAGGGTCGTTGGTTCGAGCCCCATGTTGGGAGAATGTTTTTTTTATTTTTCTCCATCATTATTTTTGTCTGTCTGAAATATGTCTTACACGTTCGGAGAAAGGGGCATGTGCTAGTACATATGAATACAGGAAAGGGCTGAGGATTTACAAAAAATATTTAGAAAACGCTCTTTAAGACCTTTAATATTTTTCATTCATCGTCCTGTCTTCTGAAATAAACGCTTTTCCAACATTTCCGTCTGATATTAAACCTTGCTAGGGGTATTCCTAAAATGTAATCCTAACATATTTATTTATGAACACACTGTACTGTGTTTATTACCCATGAGAACTATACAACCTGTTTAGCTTTGCCCTATTTTGAAAAAAGTCTTCGATTTCATTTCTAAATAAGGATTCTCTTATCATTTCTCTAAGCTTTGTCTTTAATCTTTATGCTATTCTTATCTAAAAACAGTCACGTACGCAACTAAGTCAAAATGTTTAAATATAATCAGACTGTATCTAATTATTTCAAACGCTGATCTAAATTGTGACAGCTACAGTCGTGTTTAGAACATTCTGAATCGGCTGGTCATTATCATCAGAAGACAGGTAATGTAATATTTCATTTATTTTTAAGATGATTAGAATAAAACACATAACATTGTGAACGGGATAAATCAATTCACGTGGTAATTCCGCCCCTTTAGTTGTCCATTGACACACTGAATATTTTCTTATTTTCGTATATAGATACTGTGTTGGAACATGCTGAGAAATTGCGCAGAATAAAAATAAATAATTCTTATTTGATCGGCTCTCCGACCTGTGATCTGGAAATCTTGTGTTGTTACTTCACTACCGGACGTTCAATTCGAGCACAAGCGCGAACCTCGGATGCGCGACAATATTCCACTCTCTCTTGTTATTGATGGTCTTGAACATATTATGACTGCAATATGAAGTTGTAGCTGCAATTGTAAGGTTATTTGACATTTAACTTTATACGTGTAGATAGTTTGTTTATGAATATGCTTTCCGCCATTTGGCGTTGTAGGCCGTAGGGCTTTGCCACCGAATGTGAGGACTTTAACATGAAATTTATAAACTCTAGAACCACTATAGGTCGGAGACTCGATCAAGTAAAAATGTATTTATTTGTATTCTGCACAATGTCTTAGCATGTGCATACACATATAAGAAAATATACATGTTTGAAATCAGCAGAACCTGTTTTTATGTATTAAAAATGAGTTTCTTTTGACCCTCTCAAAAGTAAACATGTCACATTATTAATGAAAGTTGCTATTTTGATTTATTTGTGGTGCTTTACAAAATAGAAACTCGGGTTGTTTAATCAAAAACTTTCGTAACTAAGATCTCTAAGGATAGTAAATGAATAAAATTAAATTGTGTTCGATTTCTGAATTTGGAAGAAATTATCCGTAGATCAATTCCCTGCTAAGGTTTCAAATAATACATCAAGTAAAGGAAAGTAAAGTAAAAGTAAAGGTACCCATACTCAGCTTCGGGTTATCAGGAATTAGAATCGCGACTTTTTAGACAACGGCATTTGGGGTAGTTTGTCATTGCTTTCTTCACCGACTTTACTTCACTTTACCTAAATAGTTAGCTACTCGTTTTCACAACTGGTTGCAGAGTCGACGGGCGCTTGAAGATAGCGATCTAAAATATTAAGCAAAGGAACATAGGAAAAAAAATTAATAAAAGGACAAATAGTCCCATTGTCATGGATCTAATTATTCTTAGTACTCCTTAGTATATAACTTCCTATCGGTCAAATCCATCCAAGGACTTTTGATAAAAGCGTGTCACAAGCAAGCAAGCAAGTAAGCACTTAAGTGTATATTGTTCTATTTTTTTGGCTCCTTATCCCGTACAAAAACCACACTTTTGTTACCCAGGTTACAAGTATAATCATTTTCTTACACTAGACTTCATGTAAGACCGATAGTGCGCAAACAAGTATAGCTATGTAAATAATAACAGTTATCAGTAAAGAGATAGTGTAGACATTCAAGAACATTGTATTTGTTTATTTATTTCTACAGGATGAAACCCTTCCTGTGTCTGTTGTTGTTGGCAGCGTCGATAGTGGTCATATTCTGCAAAGATATCAAAAGAGAGGAAGACTTTGATGCTCTAACATTTCTAGAGAGGTTCGGTTATTTAGATGACCTGGATGACAATAACCGGAACCATGCTCCTGATAATGTGAAACAAGCTTTACAGGAGTTCCAGCAGTATACTGGTCTGACAGTGACCGGGCATCTAGATAAAGCATCAGTTGAGAAGATGAAGGAACCTCGTTGTGGAGTGCCTGATGTCGTCAAACCAAGTTTACGCCCTGAAAATGACAAAGACGCACCTTTTCCTTACGTCCTTAGAGGAAAGGGACGCATGAAATGGCATAAGAACGATATCACATATAAGTTCAACAGCTTCACTCCTCAACTTCCTGAAGATGCGCAACGCCAAACCATAGCAGACTCCTTGAAATTGTGGTCTGACGTCACACCCCTCAACTTCCGACCAAGTACAGGAAAAGTCGACATTGACATCAGTTACGGCAGTCGTAACCATGGAGATAATTGGCCGTTTGATGGACCAGGTCATGTCCTGGCTCACGGGTTTCCTCCTGGGTATACTAAACTGGCTGGTGACCTCCATTTTGATGCAGACGAAACCTGGATACTTAAACCAGGTCGTGGTGCTCATCTTATGAGTGTGGCGACTCATGAACTTGGCCATTCTTTAGGTCTAGATCACAGTTTAGATAAAGATGCCTTGATGTTCGCTTACTACAGAGGTGCTAAACCAAAACTTCACCAAGATGATATCAATGGCATACAAGCCCTCTATGGCAGTCGGGATAACTCTCTCTGTAATGTAACATTTGACTCGATTGAAAGGGTCCACGAAGTTCACATATTTGCATTTTCTGGATCCAATATGTACAACATGACAGACAATGGAGTCAAACTGATGGGACCTATCAGTGACTTCTACAGTGGTGCACCTTTTTCACCTGGTGCTGTTGTCTATGATGAAACCAAGGGGAAAACGTATTTCTTTAAAGGTACACGAATCTGGCGTTACACCAAGTTCCAGTTAGACACTGGCTACCCACACCACCTCCCACCTGACTTCCACAATATTGACGCAGCCACAAAGAGATTTGATAAGATCTACATCTTCCAAGGACAATACTTTGCTGTCTGGGAAGAGTCTTTGATTTCGTACACGTATGGCTACCCAAAGCTGCTCGGAAATCATTTTGTTGGAGCTCCAGCTTCCATAGGTGCTCTATTCAGCACAACCAATGATAATCTCTATGTATTATATGGCCAACAGTACGAGCAATATAACAAGCATAACCAATATGAAATCAAAGCACCTGGCTTCCCTAAGAGTATGCGTCCAACATGGCTAAACTGTTTTGATAAACATTGAACTTCTGATTTCACTTTTTGAGGAAATTATTAAAATTGACAATGTACCATTTACATTGGTTACAATTATATTTCAGTGATACATACTTATCCAGCCATGTTCTGTTTGGGGACGTTGTATGGTGTATGCAACTTAGGGTTTAGTAATATCGCATGATAGGAAAAACCTTGCATACTAAACTGCATTAAGTAATTAACACACTATTACGTCCCAAAACACAACATGATATCGTTTACAAAAACAATTATGAATGTCTTTTCTCAAATCTGTCATTGAGTGCACTGAAGTGAAACATTAAGTCTATAATTTCCTTAGCCATTAAACTAAAATCTAGTTCAATATATCACTGTGAGTATCATAAGTATACACAACGTCGTATTGAATAAATATTGTTAACTTGTATCACTTGCAAATGTGAAACAGAGTAGACCATATCAGTGACCTTATTACCTACATTCTAAAATTCGTTCAAGATTATAATCATTATATTTGTATTGCTTTCTTTATCCTTCATCTTTCTCTACTTCATTTTTTCTCTCTTTGTTCCCGTCTTTAAAGAAAAAATACAAGAATCTTGTTTTAATTAGTTATCTGACGTCATCAATTTGCAAGGGGTAAGATTAAAATTAACTATATAATGTACCTTATTCTTTGACTAGCCAATAATATGTGTCACTAAAAGCCACTGAACATTTTACAACCTTGGTTAATCTTGAGAAATTTGCTTCATTTAACACCTGTACTAGACATCTAAGGAAGAAGAGCTATTATCTAAGACATCTAAATTGGAAAAAAATAAATTGTTCAACCCTCATTGATCTCAACCACACGAAGACGTCAGTTTTGTTGACACAATTAGGTCAGTCGTGGCATCCAATTGTTAAGAATTTTATTTTTATTTTAGATGAAAAGGGTCTAGAAAAGAGTTCAGGAAATGGAAATAAGTGATCATTAAAAGAGCATTGTATTTCTATCCAGAATCTAACACAATTTTTATGAATAAATGAGTCTAATGTTACATATTCAAGGATTGGTAATAATGAACAGTTTTCAAAAGACATACTTTAAACTAGACACATATAATTGTGAAGACACTGTTTCATAACCGGGTTAACGAGGGTTATTAGAGACTCTATGAAAATGCTAGAATGAAAAATGGATAAAGGAAATGAGTGATGTTTTATTTGTGTATTACTCAAAAAACAGGAATATTAAATTACAGGCGCGCCCCATATTAATACCGAGGTCGCGGACAATGTCAGTCGGTGATTTGGATAAGTAAAATATGAATAGTTAAATAACAAAAGAAAATTAAAATTAAAATAATATTGTGAAGAAGAGAGACAGAGATGAAGCGGGGGAATATTCAATAGATTCAAATGTTAATAAACACTGTGTACAAAAATATTGAACTTGGCTTAAACAAAGCTGCAAACGATATACATTATTTATGGTCTGTTATGGTGTATTACACTTAATGTTACCGTAGCTCAGAGAAGCCAATCACCTGTGAAGTTAATGTATTCATAGGTTTCAGTTAAATCAACCAAAATTCTGCATACGTTCATAATGGTTTATAGCACTCAGAACGCGAGTATTTACACATAAATTATCGTTAATGGATCGTTACTATTTCAAATTAGAATATTGTTTATTCTGTCTTTGTCACTCAATATACAATATTTACTGTCTGTCATATAACTGCGTTAAACACATCATTAGCCGTAAAAGGGTAATAGAATGATTGTTCGTACCATCATTTGGTTTACTTTTTAACAATCTCCATCTTTCTGATATGATGCATGTGGTTTGAGCGAGCCCCAATATCATTAACCGTCTTTTATAATTACGCTTTTATCATTAATCAGATTTTGAAACCTTTAAAGCCTTTAATATAAGACCTTATGCAAAAATGGTCCCGAAATCCAAGTTGTTGAGGAAAATACACAACACTGATCTATTTTTTGCTTGAACTACAATAGTAGTTTGTTACCACAGTTTTAGATGTTAATGTGGAGAATATAAGAGCATGTGTTTGACTGAGGCGACAAATTAACAAATGTATTGATGGAGGTTTGCTATTTAACATTGAAAAATAATGAAAACAAAGTGAAAATCATGACATAGATTAAAGCATGAATAATGAGGTGAAGAAACATAAAAGGTAGGTTAAAAGAAAGAAAGAAAGAAAGAAAGAAGGGAAGAAAGAAAGAGAAAAGAAAGGAATGCAAAATTAAGTACTGAAGAAGTACCAACTCTTGAATTAAGCTATATCAAAACAGAGTTTATATGATACTAGTGGGTTTACCCGGCTTCGCCCAGATTAACACAATCTCAAATCAATTTTTGCCCTTACATCGCTAATAGCAGTC
>JAUUEB010493204.1:0-10609 GCA_032362205.1 Clione limacina | reverse complement strand
CATTTTAAAAACAAGACATATAGCAACACACTAAAACTGGCAACAATTCAGTTCAGTTTGAACATGTATGTCTGAATGTTGGGAGAAAAGCCTTAAAGATTTTTGAACCTTATTTCCACATATCATTCAAGCTATCGTGTTAACAGACAGACACATTTACGCACAAACGAATATATACAACTACTCACAATGTGATCGTGGAATGAGGAAAATGTATCAGACATATCATGACAAAATTGGCTTTTTATTAAAGCAAACGCTTATTCTTAGAACGAACTGTCTAAAATTATGTAATAGTTCGTTTCGCTATTTTCGGCTCAAGATTATAGAAATCATACACTTCATTGTACTATAAATTTGAATTAGATTGTTCAAATAAAAAGGTGACAACGCAAATGTCAAGTCATATATCCAGTTAAACCATACATAAGTTAAATATAATCAATTTACCTCTATGAATCTTATTGTTGAACGATGTAACGTTTCGTGACCAGCTCGGTCATAAATAGGATGGTATCCATAAACGCCTACATACATTATTTCAAATCACGAGTGAAATGTCAACAGTAATTTTCTGAAATCGAATATATGAGCAATATTTTGGAGAGTCTCAGTGATGAAAAGGCCAAGCACTTGGTAGACACTAATTTTGCATGTATTGGTGAAATACTATACAATACAGATAAGTTGACTCTGCTTTTCGAGGGATATAGTTGCCAATTTCTTGGCAGCAAAGATAACTATTGTCTGGAACAATTTGAAAATTTGTTGAAGTGATTTTAAGTTTAGCACATAAAAGTCAATATACATCAAATATATTTTGACGTCATATAAATATCAAAACTATTAAGGTACCGGCTTCAGATGCCCGAAGCCCTGGGTTCAAAGGCAAGTTGCGGTCCATTTGTCTTGAACTCCCAAAACTTTCAAAGTTGAACTTGAGCTAGAGACAGAAGTGTGAAAAAAAAACATATATAATGTCCCGACGAGTTGTTAAAGACCTGCTAAAATAGTTTGCCTTAATGACCAAGGCAACAAAACATAATTTAAAGAAGTGCCTAGCAAATATATGTTGTGAATCGTGAACGCCTTACACCGCAGTATTAATTTCACATTCAAGTTATCTGCTTAATGTGGCAATTGTAAACCGTTATTATGTGTGATCATTGTAAAGACGTCTTTTCATTTGTTTTGCTGCTAAAATGTGATAAATCATGGGACAGTAAAGAAACATTAGAGTTTGAAACTATACACTACTTTTTAAAGACTGAATCATGGGAACGGTTTAAATCGGGCTAAGATAACACACTTGTCTGGTTTTACAAATATTCAATATGATTTACAACTTTTTGAACACAAAGTTATCAAATAACTTGTAAAAGGAGATAAACGATTATTGGTAATAGTGCTTCAAAGTGTCATAACGTCCCTTTGAACGTAATAAACACGTCGAGATAATGTGATAATATGATAACGTAATCCATGTATGGGGCTATTTATATGTGGAATTAATACATATTTGTAAAACTTCTAGCTATAGTGTTAATTTTATTGTAAGTCATTCCTCATGTACATATTACCTGCTTGATAAGCATGTATAAACACTGCAAACAACATCAACATAAACCAAAACAATCGGGTGTAACACAAGACATAACTGATGTTGACAAAAAACAGCCATTGCCTTATCCAGGATAAATTATAGATGCTGTCCGATTTAACCAATCATTCAATCTTATTGCGATACTTCTTGGTCCAGATTCGGGCTACTTCAATACAGCCTCGTAGATTATTATATGTGTAGTTTGGGCCAATGTCGAAAGCGTAGAGTTCAATTGTTTGCTACATTTATTGGTTAGTTAAAACATTTAATTGTGTAGATTATTATCAGACATGATCCTTTAATCCTTGCTTGATTAAGTACCACCTTGTATTTTAAGTTGGGATTCGTTTCAATTGCTAGTTGCAAGCCTTCGCTCTGATCTGGATTGCGTCAATATATCTTTCCATATAACGTACCTGCTTTTTTCTGTCAACGTTGGATTCATTCAGACTGGCTTTGGTCATTAAGCTGTTACAAGACGTCAATCTTATTCACTGGTTGCAATGGAAATAGAGAGTGTGTCTTGTGTCATTTTCTTGTTTTTGTGTGTCTTAGTTCGGGCTCCCTGCGGATGTTCGCGAGTAAAAATATATTATGATTCGAATGTTGCTAAAATAATCTCCTCGTCTTCCATTTAAAGAGTGTAACAATGCATACATCATTCAATATATAATCCTTCATCTTCATGACGAGTTTTATTTATTTCCCATAATATCAATGTAAGTTATTGATAATTGTATGTCTCAAAGTATTCCTGAGGCCATTACCAACTTTTGAAAAGAAAGGCCAGTAGTTGCTATTATGTTATATATCGCTTCCGATATTCACGCTTTGGTCCTCTTTGGTATATAAAGACACCTGATTGCTCAATTACAGAAAGTTAGCTTAGTCTGCAAACGCAAACTGTTTAATTGTCAAATTAAAGTTTTCATGTACGAAATAATAAGTCTGTATATGTAATATTTATTGAGGTAACATATCACTGATTATTGTTAATTTCTTTTTAACACCCGATATATATTTAAGAGCATATAACGACATCTTAATTACTGTCACCGTTTCTTTGAGTCATAGTGTCATGTGACGATTATAAACGAACAAGTAAACCTCAGGAACACCTATACTAAGTATTTTGAGAACATCACATTTTAAAAAATGGAAAATTTTAAACACGCTGAATTAATCGATTATTACTGATGTAATTGTTATTCTCATCAGTCTGGCTATGTAGTTCAAACCTCGGAGTAAATCCATAGTGCATAGACGTATATATATATAAATATATGTATATATATCGGGTGATTAGAAAAAAAAACGTTATCAGTGGTATGTTAGCTCAAGAAATATTACAAGTACAGATATAATAATGGTACCAAATTTAGTCTAATGAAATTCTGTTAAAATAATTTCAAAAGTATGATGACAGTAAACAAAATATTTCGCCTAAATAATGCCATATCATTACATTTTCAAGTGGAGTACAGGGTCTTTCGATCCCATTGTCAGCCAAACTGACGTCCTTTGACACATTGTTTTTTACCCCACTATTTCTAATCTCTTACCCAAATTTTATGACCATACAGCCATTAGTTTACTTCCAATACGTTTTTTAGTAATGTATGTTATTTAAGCTGTTTTTATACTTTTTTAAGACCATAACCCTGTTATTCTTTTTTTTTATCATCCGATATAGGTATACATTGTGATTTCTGTCCACTCCTGGTGCTTTGTCTATCTTTGAATTTCTCATGACGTTTCTTACTTCTAGTTTTATAATAGATGGGCCTTCGTAATTGCTTGGGTTTTGGGCGGTGGTCGATGCTGTCTTCGTCAAATAGTTATCCAATGTATTGAGACCATCTTTCAATGACCTGGTCTTTTTAGATATCATAATTCCTTATTTGTCTTCCATGCAACCGGTTCTGTGGTTTCCTATCAAGTGCCAGTTACATCTTTAATGCTTTATGCACATTCTTTGCAGGGGCTTAGCTAGGTCATTTTAACGTTTTAGTCAAGCTGATATAGTTACTAAGAACAAATGGTTTAATAGTTAACAATTGGTCAGGTTATAACATGTACATTTTAAAGTATAATGTTTAAAAAGGGAGATAATAAAGTAAAGAAAAATGCATTATGTTTCTCATGTGTTGTCTCCCTTAGATACAAACCATTATGATTGTGCAGCAACGACCTAATTCAAGTGCAATGTTATATTTAGTTTTTATTAATGTCAAAGGGGGGAAGGGGCTTCTTAATTTAAAGGGAGGGTGGGGGGCTACTTAATGGGGTTTTGCTTTGTTGAGGCGTTCTTGTTTTTCTTGAGGTTACCGATCACATCTGTGCTTGTTATCAACTTGTCAGGGTCAGGTCAGACGGTTCACAAGTCTGTGATGTCACTTGATAGTCGTGACTACTGAGGAGTGTTTTCAGAAAGAAAAATGTTCGACTCGTAGTATCAAAAGCTCAGATACTGATTAATCTAGTGTTGGTGGCTGTGGCCCATATCCTTAGCGCAGACTATTCAACTGTTACTCATGTTACATGTTAATATGTGTTATGTACAAGTTGAAGTTGGGACTTAAGACAAGAATTCTAGGGAAAATGTAGCTGCATAAAATAGTTGAATATGCTGTATAAGTCACTGACTATTTGACTTCAAAGGAGCTACGTCCTTATTCTTGGTACCATAGAACAGGCCATTCGAGTACAGATTTTGATTTACATCTTTCTAATTTGTTGATTGTTACCAAACAATATTTTCCGTGTTTATCTGTAAATCTTCAAAAATGTAACACTTTTAAAATGTAATATTTTCCTGTTTTTTTTGTGCACCATAATTCCATAAACTAAACATCAAATGTAATAACCATTAAATCATAGCTTAGGTTCTGTTGAAATTTATAAATCTTAAGTTCGGTTTAAGTAGTATGATTGGTTTACGATATACGTATGTAATATGTGTAGTCTGCTTCGTTTAGGCCAGATAAAAGAAAACAATAAATTCTTATCACTTTTTTCTGAAAAACTTAATATAGCATGCGCCTTTTATTTTTTAATTTATTTTTTCCCCAAACCCAATTTTCTGCCTTCATCCCAGCGGCTAACTTTCAAAACTGCTATAAACGCGTTAAGCACCCCATAATCTAAATTCGCACACCCTAACTTGTCTATGGGTAAGCAAGCCCGCTGAGGAAAATTTGAAAAATATGCGGTTGAAAAACACCTTCTTAGCCCTTTAAAATGTGAAAATCTATTAAGAAAACCATTGTGGCGGCATATTAATGATGCAGGCAGTGATGAGAATCTATTGTTTCTTATCTGGCCTTTGGTGACCCCGGTAGCTGATATTTAGCAGGGTTTCAATTACAACTGTTATAAGAATTATAGTTGTAAAGCAGTGAGTTTGACTTAGGAATTTTGATCATAATTTTTCGCAACACCTTTTTTTATCTAATTAAATCTAAAAGTCTGGTTTGCATCTCGTAAATTTCCTTATCACAGCATAAGGGGGAATAGTCATCTAAGTGAAGCGAGATGTATTCATTCTCATTTATTCGTAAGAGCTTATCGCACAGATAAATTCATCAATGAAAACTCATCACACTTACATCTCAATTAGATCGATGGTGCTTAATGGATGAAGATGAATATATCAAAAGACAACCATCACATGTCAAACTCAAACAGGTCAATGAGGTTAAATGCACCAGTTTGCATCATTTTATTCCACAAATAATTATATTGTGTAGTGGTATATGTCCGTCTTGTCTGTCTGTGGGTATGTCTGTTTACGCGATAACTTGAGTAATTTTGCTCAGATCTCTTTCATTTTTGGAAGGATGATATAGACCAAGTATACAATTTTTGCTATTTAAATATGTGGTCCCATCGTCAAATATAGAAATCTGAACTCTTTCACAGTGGCTTAATTTGTGGCTGCCTAAAAGCTGTATTCAAATTTTTAGATTTTTTTGGACAGAGTTATGTCCCTTTAATGATTTTCTGATGTTCATGGTTGTACTCTCTACGAGTACTAATTTTTCTAGTTTGACATGTGATTAAAGTTGCAATACTTTATGTGACTCGTGTGATATCCTGATTGTGTCCCTGTTTGTTTGTTTGTCTGTTTCGCTTGTTCGCTTATATCCAAATTGAATTATTTGTTGACTTTTTCTGCTTCATACTGTTATATTCTTTGGTGAACGTTTTGGTGCTTACCTTCTCCCAAACACAATACCTACTCTTAATATTTGGGGGAACGAGGGGTTTCTCTTCAACCCCATCTCCCATGACTCAACTGTACATAGATTTTAATGATCCTAGGGGTTCATAGACAGATCATTTTGCCGTTGCCAAACAAATCACTTGACCACATTGACCACAAGAGCTGATTGGTCAAAAAAATCTTAGAATGGATTGAAACTGGTTGTAAATGGGAGGTGTTGTCGAGACAAATATAAATATGAATTTGTGTACGGTTTGATAATTATTTCTCGAGTTATGAGGTCCAGCTTGACCGTGACAACATCAAGACATGATCTCACCACTGATAAATTTCAAAATGGTCGTATCTTAATGCTCAGCACCAATAGATACATCTTAATGCTCAGCACCAATAGATGCACCTTAATGCTCAGCACCAATAGATGCACCTTAATGCTCAGCACCAATAGATGCACTGGTCTAAATCAGGTATGGAAAAAAATCACTTTAGGTGACTTTTTATTGAGTAAAATGCGTTTTTAGTTAGGTGCTCAGCGTAAATAGTTTGTCTGGCAATTACAGAGCTATATTTAGCAACAATGAATAAAACGTATGTTTTCAAATACTATGTTTTATTTATGTATAGGAGAATTTCTCGAATAGGGGTCATGCAAGTGAGTTAGTGGGTTTAAATAACAGCCTTTGATGAAGGAATACTCATTTGTATAACCCCTGTACCAATCAATTGACCATAACATTTTGGGCAAATGGTGTTTTTATGTTTCTCAGAGTGTGTTCTTAAAATATATAACAGTCATAAATCTTTTTGATGATAAATTGAATCGTACAGGGACCAATTTAATGATTGAGTATTACGCCTAAATGGATGAACTTACAAAGAAATGGTTTGCTGACTGCAATATACTGTCAGAACATACTCTAAGAAACCTAATATACCAATTACAAAAAGTGCATGGTCACACAAGAAAGTTTTCAAAGCTTCCATAAGCCAGATTTTTCATTGATCAGCAAACAACATGAGCCCCGTTTTTTCTCCCTTTCATATAAAATCATGCAATAAATCCGGTTAAAGGGAAATTGATTGTATTTAGTATTTTTGAATTTGACTAGTAGCTTTTATTTGCCCATTAAAAAAGGTTGACAATTAACAAAAGGGCAATCTTATTTAATTATGAGCCATTTAATGTAACATTGATTATATTTCATTGTATAGTGAAACATGAATACTCAGTACAAAATGGACATGAATAAAAAGACTCAGAAAGAAATGACACATTTTCAACGACAAATTTTGAAGTTTGAGATATTTTGTACGAATCATGTTGATGAAATCTACTGCTGGAAGTTAGGACACCTTGCATATTTAAATCATATCAGATTAGTCCGTACAGGTGCCGTGCATTTAAATTCCCTTTTGAACGGAAGGAAAAATACTGACAAGCAATAATGGAGGACAATTGTGCATACTCATAAACGCTAGAAAAATATGTAAAATGCCTTTTACTCATTCAATTGCCAACAGATATTACTGGATTTTTATAGGAATCTTCCTTGTGTCATTTCACAACATCGGAGAACATTTCACGTATACAAGTTGTATAGTTTTTGAGTTATCATGTTATAAAACAAACAAACAGACAGACAAACACGAAGATTATAATACCCTCAACGAGTTAACACTCGATGTCGGGTAATGATAGGTACAAAACAATTTCAACGCCTTTTGTTTTCTTATTTATTTTATTTTGTTTTCAATGAATTGAGATTGTACACATCTCATTTATTACAGTCACACCTAATTTTCTCTATCTCATTATCCCAATTCCCAAAAACAGGCCTCCAAGTGGACACGAGGCATGTATCAGATGAATAAATGAATTTATGCTCACGCCGACCCCTCGTCCCCTTGAACTCACAGCCAGGCCTAACTATTACTGCTGAAATTTTTCTTGACCACTGTTTCCCAACTCCACCATCTCCACTCTTTCTGTTTCCCGGATTCAAAGTGGGCATCCTTGCTCCATCAGCAATGTCTAGATAACGACGATGGTAGTCGCCACACGAACATATCTGATAGGCCCGAGCACACAGCAATCCTGTTCTGTGTTTAGCTTTGCTTTTATCGAAATCCACATTCCAAAGTAAATCTTCTCTGTCATATTTTTTAGGTAGTTCACTAGGGGATTCACAACCTGCGACCCTCCTACCCTCCGTACTATTGACCAAAGAAAGAACACAGAGGGAAATGAAAGTGAATATCATTTTTCGATCCATTTCTTCTGCAATCTGAAAAATAAAAACAAAAATGCATATTACTTTTCTTGTCTAACGATAAGTAACCCCTCATTTGTTAAGAGTCTCAATGTCAATATTTTTTGGAAAACTTGTTCATGTCATAAGTTAAATTTTTATGAATAATCATCGACTTGTCATATGTTTTCAAAAAATTTCTTATTCATCTTTGTACCGGATAATAAATTGTATATGTTTATTGGAGCAAGTATCCCACTTTAAGTTTATACTTCTTGCTTATTTCTCTCTCTATTTTTATATTAGCATTTATTTAAATCTACCTGTGTTTTATGTTTTCTTATGCTCTCATGTACAACCTATGTACCTGAGTAGAATAAATTGTGAAACTTGTACAACTTGTATCTAAAATTCAATGACTAATGTCTGTAAGAGAATTTTATCCCCTTAAATATCTTTAAGTTGTGTCCCCTTTTCTTAATCTCTCAATTTGATATGTTCCTATTTCCATTTAACATATAAATAGAATTTCAAATGTTTTAACCTTTTGCCTAAAACACTATTTAAACTTGAACTGGAAATATAAAAATCTCTTGAAGAGCACTAGTCGAGAAATTGTTTGAAAAAACACCTTGTCATTCATATTATGCCCGCCATTTTATGGCGTTTTTTTTAACATCATACGGTTATTTAGAAACATAATAACTAAACGTGACAAGTTTTACATATATAAGCATGGTCAAATAAAACACATACACAAAAGACAAAATATATAAGCATGGTCAAATAAAACACATACACAAAAGTCAAAATCTATAAGCATGGTCAAATAAAACACATACACAAAAGTCAAAATATATAAGCATGGTCAAATAAAACACATACACAAAAGTCAAATTATGTGGGCCTTTTTTCATTCATGGTGTTTATCACGGATTCAAAGCTTGGTTCACAAATTTGATAGAATAGTTTCAGTTATTTTAGATGAACTTAGTCAAAATACACAAAGTTCAGTAAATTATAAATTGTCCCCAAAGAAAACTGTCATCTCACATTATTCACTTTTAGATTATATTTCTATTTTCAACCAAATGTCAATGAGCTAAACACTGTCATTTCATCATATATCATTGTTTATATTTTGTTATTATGAAGTCAATAAGGAGAACACTGTTATTTCGGCATATATCATTGTTTATATTTTGTTATTATGAAGTCGATAAGGAGAACACTGTTATTTCGACATATATCATTCTTTTGTGAAGGGATGTGAAAACTTCCAAAAATCAGCACTTTCTGACTTTCTGCTGTAGCAACAACAACAGCAACAGTAACAGCGACATAGACATCAACAACCTCTACAACGACAACAACAACAAAACAACAACAACAGTATTAACAACAAAGCAACAACAACAACAACAACAACAGAATAATTACAACAGAAATATGTTCCGAATATTCAACATTTGAAGCCTAGTTATATATGTAAATGTCATGTCAAACCATGAATCCTTCAAAAGTATGTTCACAAACATAGGCAACTACTGGATAACGAAATTGAGAAAGTCGTCGAACCTGCATATGAACTAAAACGATGATTGGAATTGAGCATGCCCTTTTTGTACACCAAACTGTTTCCTATCACTGAAAGTAGAAGTTATTTTATCTAACATATTATCGTAAAACAACAACAACTCAAGATCATGGTTTCTGTGTCTTGTTTTTAAGTTATGTCTTCTGTTTAATGGTCCGCATCTCCTTCGCACTTTCCTATTTATAAAGACAATGTGTTTTAATTTTGCATCAAATTTTAAATTCTATCAAAAATATCTTGCTTCTAGCTTTCAGAAATACCCGGCAAAATCCGACAAAGTATTGAAAAAACGGAACACCCTAATGAATATTAAATAAAGTGCAATCAAAAAGCTTGTTATTTTTATTAAATTATATCAGTATTAACCTTCGAAATAGTACGATCAGTGTTTTAATCAGTGGATAAGTCGATGTTGACGTTGTAAATACCAGCCTTTGTAAGAGAACAACTCTTTACTCCTTCTTCTCTTACTACTCGGCCCGTCAGGGTAGACATAACATTTAACGATCATCATATTGACGCACCCTATTGGAACAACTGGTGACGGTAAATTTGTCTCCCTTAGGTAGTGGGATTGAGGGAGTGCTCTTATTCTTGTGACTCAAAGCATGACATTAGGACTACGAAGCTATTAATGACTAGCTTGAAGGAGCTGAGAATGTGGGAACTAATTTCTAACAATATCAAAGAACATAACACAATAATCTTGAATGCATGTTAACAATGTCTGTTTAAATGAGAGGGGAGCAAGTATATAACAAAACATATTAGATATTTAAATCACTGTTCGTGCACGTTATTACTAACCAGATGGGGTCAATTACGTTAGGAAAGAGCCGGAACCAAAAAACCAAATTCAAGGTCAGACAAAACAATCACTTTTTGAGGGAAAAAAGGAAATGAAACGAAATTTGTACGCCACTCAGAAATCTCTT
>JAUUEB010493193.1:0-10609 GCA_032362205.1 Clione limacina | reverse complement strand
TTTTTAGAAATTCATACGCCTGATTCTTGTTCTATTTATGTTGTATTTAGAAAAGCGTTGTTAAAAGATTCATTTAAAAACGCTTTTCTAAATACGATGTTACAGAATGAACAACAGGCGATTAACCAATCAAATTGCCGGAAATTCATCAAGTGAATTAGAAACACAATTATCATATTTCATATATTTAATTATCTGATACACAGCGGTCTACGTCCAATATGAGAGATCTCACAATTAAAAAACAATCAGTCCTTTTTGGCTGGTATAGTATTTGCTTCTGTCTAGACTAGCTAGGAGGTTATAACTTAGTCTTCCGGATGTGGAGTTGTTCCGGAAAAGATTTCTTGCTGAAGTAAGCAAAATATATTAAGCTTCCGTCTTTCCTATTTCCTTCTTATAAGGGAGAACCTTATACATGGTTCTTCCATTATGGCAGTTTTTCAAGCAAGCTAAGTAAACAGGGACACGCCATTGAGCAATGCTCTTAAAACCCACGACAAAAACAGAACTTTTTCTCTGTCTACAGCATTCTCGTAGAAGCATTAGTTATTTCCATTCTTTTTGGAATATTGGCTGTTTGTTTAGCCTCTGCAGCTAAATGACAATAGCTCTTCGTATTCGCGTTCACGAAGAAAATGCAATGTAATGTGTCTTTTTGATTTTCATTGCGTTTGTTTTTAACGATAAGTTAAGAACTATATTAATAATTTATTTGTAGGCTTGATTGTTTGAAAAGTGTACTTCTGAAAGAATAAGAATAATAGACTGAATATTTGGACGACTGTTCATAAATCATATTATAGGATTTGCAGCAACCGAGGAATTTCTTGTTGCAGTTAGTTGGTTACATTCCAAGTATGACGTTATTTATGCAGTGGAATCAATGTTTTAACAGGGCAAACCCATCTTGTTTCTTTCATTGTCGACGTAAGTCCAAACTTAAATTCTAACATATGCGCTTATAATCCCTCTAGTTCTCATAGCTTTTTAAGGGGGGGGGGTCGAAATAATATAATTAAAGATGATGTTGAAGTAGAATTGTTCAATTATTACTCGTTCTTAAATGCTCTTTTAGAGGCAATGCATATTGAAAGAAGCTTATATGATATTTGTAATGTTCTCTCTATATATAAATAAATTATGTGAATTCTAAACTGAATAAGGCAGTGCGAAGCTGAAATGATCGGTCAAATATGTATCTGATTACAAAGATGTTAGTGTCATTTTCTTTTTTTCTTTGATGCAACATCCAAGCTCTTATAACTCGCAACAATTCAACAAAACACAAGAGTTTTCTTTTAACTGTTTGCTGTTTGAAAATAAGGCACATAAATTCTTAATTTTTATCATTTTGATTTCTACATATTTAATACTGTAATTTTGAAAATCTCACATGCTTATGTGAAAGCAGGAAGAGAAAAACAGTGTCAAGTTAGGGAATCTTTGAAGTACCATAAAGTTGCTTACTTTATAATGAATTAACATGACAAGAGTCTGTACATCTTGAGTACATTTTATTCACCTCACTATGTCTAGAAAGTTCGTGCCAAATCGACATACCCAACAAGCATGTTGGTGATTGGTTTTTTGCATAGACTAGCAGAGGTCACATAAACACAGCTTCTACAAAGAGTGACTGTCCCTGGTTGTTGCCCCTGAGTCACGGAGTGAAGGGACATAATTTAGCTAGTCTTTTATTATCAAGGGACAATAAGTTGCATTATGTTCCTCCAAACACGTGCTTCTATTCAATACTAGATACTCTATAGGAATGTTGACAAATTACTTACATCAGAAAATATCCTATAAATATATTTAACATGTAAACAAAGCAAATATACACAAAGGCCTGTTTATATAATAACGGTAAAAAATACAGAACATTTATATAACGCATTTCTCTCTTCATAGGATAGCCCAAAACGCTTCACAGTCCAATTATACCCCAGTTAATTAGACGCACCTATATATAATATCATAGAAAATATACAGGGCGGATACATTTTAGGCGCTTTAATATTCATCAATTTTACGTTTCATAACGTTTCAGTGTCTTAGTTATGGTACCTTTTTAACATTTGTAACATGTGATAATGTTAATGAATATTTCATTCTAAGGAACTATAGTCCTGGAAGTTTTCGAACGGAATACCGAAAATACACAGTCATCTAAAAAACATACAGTACACACGCACAAACAAACTAATATTTAGACACGAAGAAAAGCACAAAAGACAAAAAGTACATATACATGCAAATTGCACAGCAATGTTTCAACTTTTCAATCATAGATAAGCAAGTACAGCTTAGAAAAGCTTTGGTCGCATGATTTCAAAATGTCTTGAATCGTTGCCAAATATATATATGATATCTAAATCACCTACACTAATGATTTAAAGTGACCATCTTGCTATGGGATATAGTTGTTTCCCATACATGTAAAAAATTAGAAAATGTCTGACTAAAAATATAAAAAACGTCTAGTGATGATAATAGAGCCTTATTTACCAACACATCAACTGTAGGCAAACAAACAGTGTTCAGGTCAGAAAATGTGAAGTACCAACTTTTGTATTACTTTTTTCCAAATAAGTCTTGAGATAAAATATCAAAAGAAATGATCCTAGTATGTTTTCGATGAGATTTATATAAATTATTATAGGAAGCTTCGAGACAAACCTTTTTATGTGAAGTGTATCCTAAAAGTATGTGCAATTTTAGCTAGAGATTGTCAACGAAGACGTCAATATGTCGACTTCTTATAGCAAAATTAAAATTATCAATTTAAAAGGTTGAATTATAATGTCTTTGTACAAATGTTTTCTTTCTAATTGAACATTTTCGAGTAGCCAACTCATTAAGTGGTTACAACAATATAGTAAGTAATTATTTATTATCATCTCCATCTCCTATTTGTTTAAGTCCGCGCACGCATGTCAGAAAACAATTTTGGTAAATATGTTTTCTTTTACTGGGATGACAAACTACGTTAACCAAATGAACGATTTGGTGTCATTGAAGTCCATTTTATCGGGGTTGTATTAACCAAATTTCTTAAAAAAGAAAATTGTCAGACATAATTTTTCAATTACTTGTCTTAAATTTTATATTATAGATAACGGGGGCAAAGCTTGACAATTATCACTTCCAGATGCAATCCGATTGACCTTGATGCCAAGTACTAAGCCCTTATCTCATCACTTTGAGATAACACCCCTAGCAGTCACTCCCCACCAAAAAGCCCCGTGAAGATCTCAATGGAATTTGTAGAACTCATTCTTAAAGCATATGAACTTATTCTTTAAAGTGCAGTTATTATTTAGACGTCATCGCAAACTGATCAAATGTTCATTTAATAGCTTCCAGACGTGTATTTATGTTGAGTACTTGAACTTGTCGCCCCATTTTAATCAATTTGGACTGTATGTGTTCTATAAAAAAACGTCATTTGTTTTTTCACTTTTTTCTTAGTGACTTGGAATTGTTTTGCAGTTTGTTTGCATACTGTCTTTTATCAAATGTAATCAACAGGTACCCCATTTTGATTCATATGTAAATTTAAAGACAATTAATTTTGTAAAAGAGAGTCAATTCCTAGTTATTATTTTGAGTACTGTGTTGTTTCATATAGTAACATATTTCTACGCTTAAAAATAAGAAAATAACTAAAGTAAATAAAGTTACTTAATTTTTAATTCCAACCAAATCCATTTTTGTACAGTACTTAAACGTAAATATCAAGTGTGGCTACTTGTGGTCTTTTTGAAAATGATAAAATAGACGTATATACAGCTTGATAAAATTGTTTACTTTACTTTGAGATTTATATTTGTATCTATTTATAAAAACGACCTGTCAAAATGTCATGGATTCAACAAGTATGAATTTAATGCCGAAATGACGCAGGTGATATTTGTCATAAAAAAGCGAAACTCTATTCTAATTTTATTAAAAAGTTTGTCGTTAATAAGATTGACAAATCTTCAATTTAAAAAGAGATAAAAGTATATTTCTGCAAATATAGCAAATTCGTTGTAACATTGTTTTATTCGCATCAGGATTTAGGTATTTTTAAATAAAATTAAACAAATTATAAATTACAACAATATTGTATGTAATGGTGCCCATATTAAAAGGGTATATTATTATAATTTTCTCTTTTAGCACACAGTAACAACAGCATAACAATCAATAGTTTTCACAAAAAATAAAAGCTAATCAACCGAAATAGAAGCCTGAATGGCGTTGCTGAATACATCTGAGAATTCACAGCATGATTGCACTACACCACTAATCCAAATTAATTGCAATGGCAAGACCATTTATAAGGATAAGGAGAAAAAAAGCGAGACTGGAAGCCGTTAAAAAAGATTATATCAGTTGGCAAGGTCGTATAGGAAATGACTTCACTTGAAAGAATCAGTTCAATAAATGAGTTTCACAAATGTCAATGAGATCTTAACGTGGATGTGAATGAGATCAGTTTGCTCGGAGATGTATCTAATAATAGTGACAGGGACAGAGTATTCGACATCAACACAAAGGTGTTGTTTGAGAAATTGACAGAAATTTTCACCGTTGCGTATAATGAGTACTATAAATCAAATATGTGCAAATTACCATTTGTCATTATTCCCCTATTTCAGAGATTAATATAATCAAACTTCGATAACATGGACATACAAAAAGCTTTCAGAATGGTACTGTTTGATATCGGAATATATTTCACTAGCACTTTTGTTGACGTGTTTAAAAACATCCATATTGATAATTTTTTAACCAAGATTGAAGAGGTATGATGTGTAATTAACACACATGGAATATAAGAGGGTTGAGGTCTGGGCGGTAGTCTTTGCACGTACACAAACTTACGGGAATTCCCACAGTTTATTACTATATAATTATCCCTTACCTTTAACCCTGCTTGGATAGTGACCTAAAATACAGTTTGCTCGGATAGTGACCTAAGGTACAGTTTGCTTGGATGGTGACCTAAGGTACAGTTTGCTTGGATATTTTTCTAAAGTGAAACTAGGAAGTTTGTGTACGTGCAATGACAACGGTCTAGGCTGTTAGTACTCAATGGGTTGCCTAAGTGTCGACTCCTGGTTTCAAATTGACTTCCCAACAGCTCAATGACGCACCGGGAGCAGTGTAGGGCAGCACTGTCTTGTTATAACCACGGCTGTGCTATTTCTTTTTGGCTGAAATCCGTTCCATGTTTTCTCCAAACATTTTCAGAACAGACAGTCACGGTCTGACCATTTTCTAGAAAGAAAATGGATGAACAAAACTGTTACCTTTTGGTCATGCAGCCCGCGCTCGACAGTTCTTTGAATTCACACATCCATTCAGATAAAGATGGGCTTCATTTGAAAAATACAAATTGTCAACAAATGTTTCACCGAGATTTATTTGGTCCAAAAACCAACGGCACATTTCAACACGTGCATTTTTGTGGGAGCCGTTACGACTTTAGTGTGTTTGAATGTTGTATGGACACTCTTTCATATCGTGTTTTAGAATATCATTCAAACCTGTTTACTTCATACCTAGTCCAATTGCAAGATGACGCATGCTTTTCTTTGGGTTCGCACGAACTGAGTCTTTAGCAGTTTGCGCTTTGCTGGTGTTGTTTTGGATTTTGGCGGCCCAGTGCAGGTTTGGCTCAGCTTTAAACAATTGCACATATCTTCTGTCTAACAAAACTTTCAAAACCCACCGTTAAATACTCATTTTACTTGGCACACCAACAACTGTGGACTGATTCTTTAAATAAATGTCAAACTCCTTCGCATATAGCGATCTCGTTATCTTAAATGACTTTGGTTATAAGTACGCTTTAACTGAAAAAGCCCGTTGCACAAGAGTGAAGTGTTTCGATATTTTTATGTTGCTTGGCTACAATTACGGCTTTTCGCTTTGTTTTTTAAAAGCCATTAACACATCTTTCTTCCTTTTGAATGCATTATTTGTAATAAATGTAATACAAATGTTACTATTTAATTATATATTGCTTCATTGGTTCACAATGTAAATGCACATAGTCTAAATTGTTCAGCACGCAAGCTAATAGCTTACCTGGTTATGTTATTTAAATAATTGTTCGTAATTATATTTTCTGTAGCAAAGAAAGTGTAATGTAATAGTATTATAGTTTTCAAATATTAAAGCTGCGCACTTACTCAGTTAGCAAGAACAGTGCTGTTTTAATGGCAGCCTTAGAAAGGTAGTCATTCTAAAGGATAGTTTAAAAAAAAAATATATATATCAAATGTAGAATAAAAACACCGAACTCGACTTCCTCTTGAACATGTAGTATTTTAATAGCCCAAATTTTCGCCCGCAGGGCTTCCTCAGGGGCTGAAAAGAGATATATATATATATATATATATATATGACAACAGGTTACCAATGTATCATCAAAAGACAAAATGTCGCCATCAAATGGAGCCTGAAAACGCGATTTTAAACAAAATCATCATTGATTCATTAAAACTTGTCAGTGATTACTCAGTGGCCTGCTTTCAAAATCTTAACGCATGTGGTATCAGACAAAAATGTGCTGTATACGTTACTGAAAACTGCATAACTTTATCTATTTCTGTTTCTTTAATACTTTGATTTCAAAAGGGTGATTTAAAAAAGAAATCACTCTGTAGAACCCAATAATATTCCTGAAATTTGACTTCAAGATCACAAACTTTCAAGGTAATTTTTGTGCGTTTTACTATAACAATTAATATAAGCGTGGTGCTCAGAAGTTTAAAGATACATTTAAAAGCTTTTGGAATCTATAATATCTAAACACATTTGTTCAAGTTATGCTTAACGTTTTTGAAAACAAAAACTATGCATCAAACTAGGTCAACATTTTCCTATTTAACTGTGCACGCAAATGCAAAAAATTTCAAAGTCACATTTATGAAGGATATCAAGTCAAATATTGTATCTATTATCAAAGACAGGATTCTGATAAATTGGTAAGTGAGATCAGATGTAAAAGAAAAAGGTCAATTTTAAGGTAAAATTGTGGTTTTTAAAGATTCAATCTTGATTTTTTTTGCTTTGACCTTGAAAGTGACTTTGAATGTTCAAGTTGTTGTAAAAAGTATAATCTACATGGAAAAATAGGTTTGGCTTTTTGATGGAATATGTATTCAGCCCGACAATGACATGTTCAACCAGTTAGACATTTACTGTTTTATCTTTACTATCTCACTTTATTTTGCTTTGTTGTATATATGTATCGTATACGCTATTTATTTCAGATGACCTGACTTCTTTACATGTAGCGCAATACAAAGTGTTTGCATTGAAAATACAATGTTTTTCATGCCATGTCCTCTCTCATGTTAGCTTCATGCAGTGGATACATTACATTGAAAGTAAAAGTAAAAAGGAATGAGATCATCCATAAAAAAAAATAACGTTTCTATTTTGAATACATTTTTACCACTTTATAATATCAGAGAAATCACATGAAAAAATAATCTATCAATATAAAAGTATATATTATTTTAAGTGATACATATTGAATAAAGAAGCCATTATAAAAAAATGATTAAAGTATATTATTTTCGTAACAGAGAATCATGTTAAGTTGAGTTTTATAACACACATTTAGCGAAGTCTCCAAAGATGGTCGGACAATATCATATTTCCATCGAGCTTCTGCCATAAAACTTCAGTTTCATGGAAAAATACTCCGCCTCTTCGTTCCCAAATCTCGATTGAAATCAACACCTTCAAACGGCTAAAAACTAAAATTTGGATATTTTATACCATTTCGTTTTATAGCCCGATGGAGAAGTTAAAAGACACCTTCTCTCATACATTCGTAAGAAAATGATTGAATGTGTTTGGTAAGCTGTGGTTTCCGTAACATCTTACGTTATGAGTAAGTGATGCACTCTAAATGGCTATACGATTTGGTCCCATAAATGAAAAACAACGAAAATAGGAAACTGTCTAACGCCTTCATAGAGATTTACACTTGGATAATTATACATTTTTAGTCTCACAAAATATAATCAGGAGCTATCCTGAGATGGTGTATTTATACGGCCAACGTAAGAGGATAAACTGGGTTGTGTAAATGTCCATACGCTACATTGGACTAATCTCCTGTAAGGCGGTGATTGGCTGGTATAATATGTGAGTCTGTCTAGACTAGCTAGGAGCTAGGAGCTCATAACTTAGTCTTTCGGATTTCTTGCTGAAGTAAGCAAATATATTAAGCTTTAGTCCAGGCGCGTAGCCAGGGTGAGACATTGGGGGAAGTCCCCCCATTTGAGTTCCAAAATACTCTAATGTGCACAATTTTAACTAATCTAAAAAATGTCGCCATTTTTTTTATAATATGCTCTTAATTGCTCTAAATGTGCATACATTTTAACCAATCTAAAAAATGCCAGCCGCTTTGCGCCCATTGCTTTGATATTATCCAAGGTTGCCCCCCCATTTCTCAATCCTGGCTACGCTCATGCATCTATTGTATTTTCTACTTTTAAGGGGGATCAGTGAGTTGTTCTTCTATTATATCCGTTTTTTAGCAAGCTACACAAAACAGGGACACGCCATCAAACACTTCCCTTAAAACTGAAGGCGATCACAGAAACTTTGCACTTCTCTATTTCTGACTTTTTGGCATATTGACCGTTTGTTTTGACTCTGCAGCTAAATGGTTATAACCCTTGGTATTCGCGTTCATGAAGAAATTATGCAACCAATCTTTTTGTTTTTAACAATAAGTTGAGCAAGATTTAAATGATTTATGTGTATACTTAATTGTTTGGAAGGTGTCTGTTTAAAGAACATCTGATAGATCAACGTTGTGTACTGATGGATGTAAATAATGGCATGGATACCCACAAAAGTCAAACTTAGTCAGCGTATGTGAAAACGGAAAAACAATTAGGGAATCTTTTAAGTGCTTTTTTGTTTCTTACTATATACAGGGAGGCGCATAAGTAGGTTGACAGTAGTTTGGGAATTCATATAAAACAAACTAATCATTACTGTTCTCGATTTGGTCACACCACCCCATTTCACACTTACTGTACCTGTAATTTATGACAAGGTTATCGTCTACATACAACAGTTGACCAACACCTGAATTAGGACATACTCACTGGTACAATCATACCTCAAATACGTACAGGAAGATGTCAACTTTCAGCAGAACGTCACACCACCCCACTTCACACTTACTGTACCTGTAATTGATGACATGGTTAGCTTTAATTACTTTTGCTCGATCTAAGATTCATTTCCTGAACATGATGTTGAAAACCGTTTGGAAAAATCATGATTAGTTTGTTTTATTATAGTTTCCAAACTACTGTAAACCTACTTATGCGCCCCCCATTGATTCAACATGGCGAGAGTCTGTAGATTTTGAATACATTTCATTCAACTCACTCTGTCCAGATGATCGTGCCAAATCGACGTACTCAACAAGCATTTAGGTGATTGGTAATTTGCATAGACTAGCAGAGGTCAAATAAACACCACTTATTTCAAGAGTGACTGTCCCTGGTTGTTGCCCCTGAGTCACAGAGTGAAAGGACATAGCTTAGGAAGCCCCTTATTATCAAGGGACTATAATTTGCATTTCATTCCATTCCTCCAAACACGGGATTCTATTCAATCCCAGCTACTCTATAGGACAGTTTACAAATTAGAAACTTGTGTATAACTTACCCCACATAATCTTTACTTAAGATGTAAACAAGCAGGCAAATAAACTCAAATACTTTTATATGAAATAATAGAGAACATTTATATAACGCATTCCCTCTTCTTAGGGTAGCCCAAAACAATTTACGATCCAATAATACCCCAGGGAATTGGACGTACTTATATATGTTTTCCTGGTAAGTAAACAGGGCGGAGACATTTAAGGAGCTTTGATACTCATCAATATGTAATTTTAGCTAGAGATCTAATACTAATTTATCAATATAAATGTTACATTGCAATGTCTTTGCAAACATGTTTTCTTTATCATCAATTTGTTTTGAGTAGCCAACACATCCAGTGGTTACAAAAATCTGGTAAGTTATTAATTACGTAATCTTTTTTTCATTATTTTTTGTTAGGTCCGCTCATTCGTGTCAGAAAACTGTCTTTTGACATTTTCAAGTCTGGTAAATGTGTTTTCTTTTACTAGGATGAACAACTACTTTACCAAACAAAACGGTTTGGGGTCATCGAAGTCCAGGTAATCGAGGTTGTATTAACCAATTGTCTTAAAAAAGAAAAATTTCAGACATCATTTATAATTCCTTTTCTTACGTTTTATAGTATACATGATGGGGGCAAAGCTTCGCAATTTCTCACTTCCAAACGCAACCCGATTGACCTTTAATGCCAAGTTATCAGCCTTTGTCTCATCCCTTGGGATAACACTCATAACAATCAGTCCTCACCTTAAGTCCCGTAAAGATCTCAATGAAATTCGTGAAACTCATTTTAAAGCATTGAACTGATTCTTTTAATATACAATGATGGAGCCAACAATGTTTATTTCATTTGCTGTATTGAAAATTCTTGATTAATCTTTAAACTTTTCGACATTCTGATGTCATCTTCAGCATCTGTG
>JAUUEB010493182.1:0-10253 GCA_032362205.1 Clione limacina | reverse complement strand
TTGTTCTTTTTTGTTTTTCTTCTTTTTGTCCTCCCTTTCCCTCGCTCTTTTTGCTTTCTACCCCCCATGTTTGCCTCGTTCCCATTTGTTACTTGCTTTTGTGGGGGGGGGGCAGACCCCTTCTTATGGCGGCCCTGCTGCAAAGGAGATCACTTTTGTATGTCACGATTTAAGAAGGTGTCTTGATAACGATCATCAACGAAATAAAAGTTTAAAGAAAGAAGAATTTGAAGAAAACGACATGACAAAAGGGTTTACTGAAAGGCACTGATATGAAGTCGGAGCAAAGAGAATGAGTGAAGAAAAAGAACACGTGAAATTCAGAGTAAGCACCAATGAACCGTAGACGAATACATATCTGATACGTCATTAAATGAGCTCACAGTGTATTTGGCCTCGATATATATATTTCAACTTGGTTGACATTGACAAAATGTACCCTTCTTCCGTGTATCAGCAGAATCAAGCCATTTGACATGTAGAACTAGAAAAATGAGTAATCGTAGAGAGTACAACCACGCACATCAGACACAAGTAACAAATAACATGAAGTAAACAATTCAAGGGCAATTACTCTGTCAAAACTGTTTTGTTTTCGAAACATTAACCTCCAGCGTTTAAGCCTCAAGCCTCCGTGCAAAATTTCAGATTTCTATCTTTGACGATGGGACAACAGCATGTTCTCAAACAATTAACAAAGACATATAGCAAAATACTCAAAAAGACATAACATAACGTTTTTTAAATTGATTATTCGAATAATGTTGAGAGCTGGTGTTAGATAGTCACCAAAAGGGCCTCTTTGCAAGATTTCAGATTCTTAACTCTTAAGATGTGACCACAGCATGTTTTTGCCAAATTAACAAAGAACATATAGCAAAAATACTCAATAAGGGCCATAACTCCGCCAATTGTTCACAACTATTTCTGGATTTAAATAGCAGAAATTCTATTCCTAGTCTATATCCTCCTTCCAAATATGAAAGAGATCCAAACAAAATTACTCAAGTTATCGAGTAAACAGACACACAGACACACAAGAAGAAAATATACTTCTACACAATATAATTTTGTGCGTGGAAAATTAATTGTGTACAATGTTCAAATTCTTAAGAAAGGGTTATAACTAAAAGGTGAAGAAAACCCTCAGTGAAACTACAATAGAGTCCGGTTAATACCAACCGCTTCAAATTATCGATAATTCGTAGTGAAAATTAATTAAACAAAAAGGGAAAATCAGGACTTTTTAAATTGCTTCATATTAACAACAGTTCATTGGATTCTACTCTTCTCCCCCAGCTGATTAGAATTATAAACTCGGAAGTAATGCAGAGTACATTTTCATTCAAAGTATTCGTTTGTCTCTTAGTCTGTATTGACAAATTAGCTGACCGATAACAACACTAACAGAAATATGATCACCCAGGTCCCTATAGGTTGTAGGAGGGCTATTTTGACAACGTCTTGAACCAATGAAGGTCCATGAATTACTATTTAAGCTAATTGTAAACCTTAAATATCGTGCCATATACTATGTAAGGCATAAGTATAACTTAGATGTTTATGGAGGTAGCTGATTAGACCATCCCATTTGTCTGTTGGAGTCTTGATATAATCAAACTTATAGCTAAGAGATCGGGCCACAGCCAAGTATGAACCTATGTGTAGCTAATATGGTTATAACATTGTAACATGGTCCCTAGATGTAATAGAGATAGTCATGCCACAGCCAACTTAAAACCTAATTATAGCCTAGATTCATTCATGAATATATCCTTAATTGTCATACTACAGCTTGTTTGGAAGTAGATATAAGCTAGAATGTAATATATACACCCAAATGAAATATTTTTCTATCAAAGTGCCTTTGGTTGTAACCTATCGGCCTTGATAAGATATAGATATAGTCAACGTAGTTATACAATAGTCGTAGAGAATGGACAAATAAACCATAAGTTTGTCACATAAATTCCTCTGAGGGTAGAAGAATATGTGTGACAAACACTATTAAGGAGAATATATTCTGAGGGATGCACTCTCTTACACTACCAGGCAAAGGGTATATTCTTTTATTATGTCCTACAAAATTTACCCCCCTCTCCCCCTGTCATAAAAAATAATTGCTCTTTGAAGTTTAAAAATAATCCAAAATCATAAAACTTTCAGATCCCCTTCCCCCCTAACGTAATAAAAGAACAGTCCTTGAGTGGCTGACACCATTTGTTACTCCCCCTCTGCTGAAGGGCCTCAGTCCACAGGGGCATCCTTCTTTGTCTTTGTTGAACTTTTTTCAAACCGAAATTCTTCTCTCTTTAAAGCAAAGTAAATAAGAGTGTTTTGAAAGAAATATCACTATTGATCCAGCTCACCCTAGATCATCTCAATGCTAATTAACCATGTATGGTGTCTTTGTGAAGATTCAACGCGGTCATACAAGCAAGAGCAATAGACAGTAGCTAAACGTTAAAGTGGTACCAAAGTATGTTCACTCACTAGTGTGGAATTAACCTGTATCACTTGCTTTTAAAAACAAAACACTGATATGTCTTTAATCTGTACCGTTTTAGCTAAAATTCTCTATTTTAAATCTATGTCTTAACCGAAAGCATAAGGACGTTCTGGTGGTTTTCAGTTGATTAATTACACCAGGAGTGTGATTTGTACCAAGGCCATTACAACTCAACTGGACTGCACTATATGCCAGTGCATTCTCTAACCAACTGAGCTACCCTGTTCAAAGAACCAACTCCATGCAAGGTATAAAATCAATATCTCCAACATAGAGAGAATAAAGGTCAATAAAACTCAGATAGTAATCAGATACTGCAGCTTTGTGGGTAATATTTTTGCAAGAAATTACTTTAGATAAAACAAATCTTGACCCCCTCCCCTCCTCCCCATATTCTAGTGAAATAAAATTGTAATAAACAGTCATAACAGAATGTGCATCAAAGCCCTATTGGTCCTGTCCTAATACCATGTCATTAACAAATTGAGACAACAATCAACAACATAAAAGCATGGTTAATCATTATAAAATAGTTTTATTGCATTAACAAATCAAACATCTTTTTCAGCATCAGTCCAAATATATACACATCTAATCAGATTTTATACAAAATGTAATCTGTGTTCAGAATGTATCATGAAAGAAAATATTAATCTCAACAAAAGGAAACTAAGTATCCTTATCTTAAAACATGCTTAAAATACAGGGTTATGCAATAGATTTGTTCCCAAAACATTTTACACAGGATTTTGCTGGGGTGATGAAAACATTGTGCTATCAGTTAAAACATTGTTCTTTATTTGAATTTACATAAGAATCAAATGCTTTCTATTGATACATCTTGGTTTTAATTTGATATCTCCTTTCCATGCTGGTGGTGGGAATAGGTCATCTTTATGTTTTTATAATTTTTTTGGGATCACAAGACAATTTTATCTTAAACACTTTAATTGGCAATGATTTATCTATAAAAAAAACACAAAAGAAAGACAAGATCTAAAGTAAACTTCAATTACAAATCAGTGCATTTTTTGCCACAACACACTTGTCATTCGGCCATTTGTTATAGAAACTTTTTTAAAGAGGAACATTTGGTTAGGATGAAAAATCTTGTCACCTTTCTTGTTCAAGTCTATAGCGTGACATGGTTCACAATTAAGAAGGATGGACTGTTCCATAATCAGGTCAAGTATTTGTATTCCTCAATTCAGCAGTTCAAATTGCAGCCACAGGGTGTTAAAAAAAACTGCCCTTGACAGTCTAAAATTCAATACCTTTGTACTTCTCCCAGAAAATGTCTTTTACAGTATGCTCCTGACTGATGATGCATAAACAAAGGAAAGTGCCATCAGCGGGTGAAAAAATCACTAACATCTACCCTGATACTAGCCATTAGTGCAAACTTATTAACCTTGACCAACCTGGTGTGTACCAGCTGGGAATGCATGCTCATTTTTCTAATGATGAGTTACAAGACTCAATAATCAAAGACATTGTTTCAGGAGATATGAACTTAAAGTATTGAGCATGTTGGGATCTCTACAAATCCATGAAACAATACAAATTTATAAGGCCGACCTTCCTTAGGCGGTATTTAATTATTAGTGTTATGGTCTCCTACGCGGTTAATACAAGTCCGATTTTGTATAAGTTTTTATATTTATAAATCTCTTGCCAATATCTTTCTTATGACTTTTTATTTGTTGATTTTGGACACGTTAAACATATTTTAAGAAGGAAAAACGATTATTTTTAAAGAAATTAATCTGTGACGTCATCAACACTTCAAAGGATCATAATGTTGTCAATATATATTTATTTTATTCAATTATTCTTTTAATTCATCATATCATGTGACTTATTCAGACCTAAGAAAAATTACAGAAATCCTCCAAATGATCAGTTTGATTCCAACCTCTGCGTCTATCTTGACAGAATCCAGGCATCTTCCAGTACATCCATGGCTGACCTAAAGAATGTACTTGACCAGTTGACAAAATAAATTGTCATATTCACATTGCATTGTACGAATAATTGTCATTTTAAAACTTTTAATATGTAAAATGTTTCTCAAGTTTCTTCATTTCTTCCCCTTTCTCTGTTAAAGGTGTTCTAATACAAAAACCAAAATAAAATTTGATCAATGACTTTTTTGTCTAAAAATAGTTAAGTGATAAGTACTCAAATTGATTCTTTAATGAGAGGAAGCTATTCAAACAGGTTTCAATGATGAACGGTATCCAAATAAGAAAGTTCTTGCGGTTTGAAATTGGGTAATTTTAGGCTACAATGCCTTAATTAATGAGTTGCTTACTTCTTTAATTATTAATCAAACATGGTCACGCTTGGTCTCAAATTGTTCTCCTTGGTGAGAGAAAGCCATAGAGACAGGTTTGCGTGTTAGCCGGTATAAAAATAAGAAAGTCATTGAGGTTCGTAAATTAACACTTTTTTGGCGAAACATGGAATTTTCAACCACCATGTACACAGGAGGTTACCATTAAAATTATTAATTTTAGTTTTTGATTCTTCGATCTGATGCAGATGACCATCTTTTGGCAGGGTATAAAAAGTTGAAAATTTCAAATTAACACCCCCTTCTACTTTTGAACATATTTTTCTTATTATTTATGTGCTGAAAGCAATCACTGATATATCATCAGAATCAGAGACTCATGGATGAAAAAATTGAGCCAACATCCTTCAGCCACTATGGACAGAACAACCACTTGTACCTCCACAAAAAAATGGTCGTGCTCGTCATGAAAGATCATTCTCAATCCGAAAATGACAATGATGATATCCTGATGTTGTTAGCCCCTAGCAGACTGCTTTTCATCTGAATGTGTTTGTTTTCACTTGTTTTTGAAGGATTTAAATGATTCAATATTTTAAATATGGTGGATATCTTCTTGTATTAACTTTGCCTTTTAATGATCTAATTCTGACAATTTGTACTTGAAATGTGCCATAACAAGACTAAATCATTTTTGTCATGGAGACTTTAATATAAGCTTTGGCAATATTTACAATACTAAACAGTCTAGCGCTAAAAAGATGTTCACAACAATCTAAAGTATTTATGTTGAAGGTGACCCTTCTATCCCTTTTCATGGTTCTTGCTATGCGCTCCAACTGGGTACAAATATGGCAGAGAACGGCTAAGTTCCCTTATTAAACCAACACATTGTAGTAAAGGTTCAGATTGCGCTAGACCTGCATCAATCTACCCTGTTAATTTTAAACCAAGCACAGGTGAGGAGCGCACGCTTGCACACAGAAGCAGAGAAAGATTAGTGTCATCGAAATAGGTCATAGCAGTAGTTACAGCATAGACTTTAATAACATCACACAGAGCAAAACCCTAAATGAAGTAATTGGTGAAAGTACTCGATCTCATTAAAATCAGTAATTTGATTGATGTTAGGTGAAAATCAAAAGTTGTGGTATGCAACTAGCTTTACTCAATGCCCAGTAAGTGAACATTTATTTTAATGAAAATTTGATTTTTGAAAATGACACCCTTCTCGTCATCTAAATGTCATTAATCGATAAGAATGAGACTGTCTATCTGAATAAAATGGTTCCCAAAAGTTACACCCACAAAATAAATAAAAAGACTAGAGGTGCTAGAGTTCTTGTGATCCATAAAAAGTGTGGACATTGTCTGGGATCAATACCACAGATTGTCTTTAAAAACAACATTAAGGATTGAAAGATGCACAGGAACAGAACCAGACAACATGTTACAGGCTCTGCAAAAATTCCCCTCTGATCCGCAGAAATTCTGGATGAACATTGACAACAAAAAAGAAATTATTACATTCTTATCAATAGCTTTAGCCGAAAAGAAATTCCCAGATGACAAGAATGTATACATCACTTAAGGTGAACATTTTCTTCATGTTGGAAGAGCTCAGAGTATGGATAACTGCAACCATGAAGAAGCGGACATCTATGCCTTGATACATGTTCTCCATGCACTCCAGACTTCTTCAATGGGAATGATACAGACCGGAGACACTGATGTTAATGTCATTTAACTTTACTCATCATATCATGACAGTAAACCCTGAAACAGAAATTTCAGGCAATTCACATCAATCAAAGTAAAGAGATTCATATCTTTGAAAAAATTGATGAAAATCTTGGATCTGAAGCTTGCGTATCGCTGGCCTTATTTCATGCTTATACTGGGTCAAACAGCACTTCTGCTTTCAAGTTCAATGAAAAGTGCTCTTGCTGGAAATAATTTCAGAAGTTCCCTCATCTTGGAAAAATTTTCTGCCATCACTTGTCACTACTATCACTAAGGCTTCAAGAGGTTGTGTCAAACTTTGTCTGCAGACATTATTCAAATGTTTATCTTGCCTGAATAACAATCTTTTCCAATAAGACAAGAGATATGGAGATAATTTCACCAACAAGTAATGCTTTTGATCTCTATCTATCTTTCTCAATTAAAGAGTTTTATACTGCAGAGGAATATTTTGCCAGGCTAGCATTTGGGCTTGCACAAATACTAGCATGATACCTGACAAGAATTGCATTAACCGTGGGCACAAAGAAGATGATAGCAAGTTGACTCCTTTTTGAACAACACTTCCACTCGCAAAAGATGTGTTTCACATAGATGTCAGATGTAGCTGTACAAATCGCTGCAATGTTACAAACAAACACTGAAAATGTATAAACGAATAGTTAAACTGAACACAACTCTGCAAATGTCATTGCAATAAGTAGAGAAACATTTTGTATTAGTATTACAAGGATTATATGACTTTCATATAATGCTTAATAATTTCTGTTTATGAAGGAAATAAAGCACTTACTCTAGACTAATAGTCAGGAGTATTTCTCACTTAGGGTGGAAAAGTTGTCTTTACTTAGTTTTTAGATTTCTATGTCTTCACTTACACCTAAGATGACATTTTCAAGCAGGTGTGCAAAAATTGGTTGGTTGGACATTTTTTGGGAGGTCTTTAAAGTATCGTTTTTTCCCTCTTTGTTCTGTGTATTTAATATAATTGAGGGGTCAAGGGTTTTAACCTATTGTGGCGAACCTATTTGAGCTAGGATATTTTTATTAGTTGTTTAGGGAACAAAAGACATTGAAAACAATCAGATCTGAAATCGATGACCGAGAATTAAGCAGTTTAGTGAAAATAATGGCTTAAAGTTGAGTGTTTTTTTCAGTATGTCTGGTATTTTTGAACAAGGGTATTTTTCTTATTTTCATAACGCTTAACACTGCCATGTACATAAACCGATTCCTTAAGATGAGACGAAGATTTTGTGTACCAACTAAGATATGTTTGTGTCAAAATTAGCTTATATAAGCATTTCTAAGGAAACAATCTTGGTTCGCAGTTTGTTATCGTTGTACCTGATTATTTTTCTTAGTTCATTACCGCTTATCATTGACATATACATAAATCGATTCCTTTCAATGAGACGAACATTTTGAGTACCAACTTGCATATGTTTGTGTCTGAATTAGCTTATATAAGCCATGCCAAGGAAAAAAATATCTCGTGACACAGCACACTATCTTTCTACCCGTTTATTTTGCTTATTGAAATACCACTTATGTAAATGTATAAGCGACTATTCCTTTCAATCAAACACTCATTTGTATACCAATTTACTATATTTTCGATTGTTTAGCTGATACAAACCCAGATTTTAAACACAATATATTTTGCAAAACCTCTTACTGGTTTCTTTTTCATATATGTATAAAGCTTAACATTAAAATGAACAGAATTTGAATCTTTAAAAAGAGACAAAACTATTTTTCAACATCATGCATGTACATTTTCCCATGAAAAAGAAACCATGAGCTAAATCTATCATGTTTTATTATGCATGAGTCATGCTATCGTTCCAACCTTTAAACTATGTTGCCGTTTTAATGCATCCTCCGTCCATGTTTGTCAAAGATGGCCAAAAAAACTAAAAAAACTAAATCCACACTAAAGAAAAAACTTCAAGTCATTGTGTCTTAACGCAACTGCCCAGTCCACAGATTGAAATAGTCGATGTTTCTGCTCTTCTGGGAAACTTCAAACATTCATAGACTCATTAAAAAGTGGTGTATGTCATTCTCATGCAAACAAGAGACTGGCTTATTTTTGACAGATACAGCCCTAACAGCACCAAAGCATGCGCGCATATTCAAAGAGCAGCCAAACAAGTCATTTTGTTCAACATTAAGATTCAAAGTTCAACTAAATACTCTTCCAGTTGAAAGCCTTTTGGACACAAATGTTTGTACCAGCTCAACCAAGGTACAAACTCTAACTATTGCTGTAGTGTACGACATCCCAATAGGGATAACAACTGATATTAGAATCAATAATAGTGATCTCTGATCGACATGTGGAGAAGCAGACATACTGCTCACTCAGCAAGCAATTATTCAGCCTGTCTGGGAAGAACTGTCCGTGTGTTATGTGATGACACTGATGTACATTTTTACAATACTATGTGTAAAGAAAAGAGTAATGCCTCTATCAGTATGTCATCACTAGAGAACGAAAGAGCAATACATTGGTGCTACTGCAGAAATCAATAATGACATTGCTTGTGACCATCTGGCTGTCCATGGACTCTCTGAATCTAAGACATCTTTGATCCATGGCATAGGCAAAATTAATTTTTTAAAAGTGGCAAAGAAAAATGGTGTCACTTTCCCATATAGGTAACATAAATGCAGAAATGAAAGATGCTGAGTCACAAACAACAAAATGTGTATGCGCTGCATACGGAAAAGTGTCTGAAACCTGTTTTAGGATGACAGAATGTAGAATTTGAATGTGGAAAGAAAAAACTGGGAAATCAGGGACATCATCTCTACTACAAATGCTTTTGTGGAACATGTTTGCAGATGCCATCTGCAAGTGGTAACACTCTTGACCCAGTATGAATGGGAGCTTGACCATCAAGGAGTTCTGCAGCCCAGAACAGTAGAAGCTTGAACTCTGTATGCCCCACCTTGTATTTTGCAGCTTATCGTTGCTAGTGTAAGACGTCAGGATTGTGAACTGCAGCCTGAGTGAGTGAGTAAGTGAGCGAGCGAGTGAGTAAGTGCGCTATACATATTAGCTCAAACGTTAGAATTGCGTGTCAATCATCCAGAAATAAAATGCACAGTATCAATGACTTGGTAGTAGAACAAAACTTTTCTGCCACTAACAAGAGAAATCTGACTTATATTGATACTAGCCTGTTTACGCAGGAAGATTCGTCTTTGTTTAAAGTGTCCTATTTAAATTCACAGTCTGCTAGATTAAAAGGTCCGTTGATTAATGATTATATTACGGAATCAAACAGTGACATTATGTTTCTCACTGAGACTTGGTATCGTGAAAAGGGAGATGAAGTTCTAATCAACAACCTCAAGCCAGAAGGCTTCGCACCACCTATTTCCATACCTAGAGTTGGAAAATCAGGCGGAGGATTGTGCTTAGTCCACAAAAAGTCTGTTTCTGTTACAAAGACTGTATTAGACAATTTCAAGTCGTTTGAAGCTTGTGACTTCACATTGAAATCCTCAAGCAGGGTAACAAAATACATCTGTATTTACAGACCTCCACCAAATAAGAAAAACAAACTAAAACCTAGTACCTTCATTAATGAACTTTGTGATCTATTGGATATGTATCTCATAGATCAACACCATCTTGTCTTCCTGGGAGATTTTAATCTTCATTTTGACTCTGATGTTGAGCCATATGTACTT
>JAUUEB010493171.1:0-10610 GCA_032362205.1 Clione limacina | reverse complement strand
GTTTACCAAATGGCATCATTAAGAACAGGCGATGCGGATGACTCGGATGACTCAACCGCGGAAAGCCAATAAGTCAAAAGCTACCCTAATGTTACCTAGATATAATATGATATGATAATAAACTTATACAAACAATGTTCAAATCTAAGGACGAATAATCTTTGAAAAAAATACTTACTTTGATTTCACGACCGCTTCTAAGACCATCACGTGTCCATGTTAATCCGTAGCGCTAATAGTAAGGTACATACGTTGGTGGATTGAAATCATATGAAGACATAAAAAAATATCAACCAAAAACCCTTTGAATAAGCAGGTAAAACAAGTTGAGTATTTACAGTAAACTCTAAGAAAGAAAGGAGAAAAAGAGACATGAAAATTGCAGTGGGTGGATTGAAAATAACATTAAATCAATAAATCAGTGCAAAAACATTTTTGTCGTATTGATTAATTAAAACTTGCAGCATGGTCGTCAAAAACATCTTGCACGAATTTCAATCAGCCATCATTTTTCTTCTGCACGAAAGAAAGCTCATGAGTGTACGGAAAGGCGGATCTGAATCCAATTCCAATGGTTTAGGCAAGTTATGCATTCGTTTTTTTCCAATCAATTCTCATCTTCTGCAGATTTCTGCTTTCTGTGTTCAAGGCAGATCAATCGTGACCTCCTTTTCAATCCATGTATACACACTAAAAAGCCTTATTACATTTTGCTAAATCTTCATATCTACTCTTGTCTCCTTATTGTTCTCACGACTACTTTTACTTCATTCTATTTTTGCTAAATACTAATTTTAGCTTTCATCTTCTCATCACAGCTTCGTTTCTTTCACTTGATTTCTACTACCCGTCGTGCATTCAATGTATAAGCAAGTTTATATCTACCAGAAATAGCACAAACAAGCTTTTCCTGGATATATCTTATTATTTTTACCATTGTATTCGCCCCTCTGGACAGGAGGCCCTCCTTCAGAGGGGTAGCAAAGAATGGTGTCCGCCTCTTACCTGGTATGGTGTACAGTGTGTTTTTCTGACGTCCAAAACACCAAAAACCCAGGTTTATCTCCTTGTTCCCTTCTTATACCATTGTAACCAGAGCCTGTTATGTCACATGTCCTTCCCTCATTATCTGCATGCAATGCTCATCGAATTCATCTTACTTTTCAGAGTGACCCTTACATAGAGGTGGAACAGGCAGTGACAAATTCTACTTTGGGTGCCAGTATATTTTCAACCTTATTTTATGACAAGTTAATAATGATTGTTACTGTAACAAGTGTCCTGCTCTAATGTATTATGTACTTGAGCTAAATAAATAAAATCTTGAATCTTAAATCTTGGCAGTATTGTCACTCTGACACTAAAGTACAGGACGTGATGACCCTCTGTCTATACACTTTGTGGTCTTAAATCCGATGACATTAAGTCCAATCTATCGGGATTTCCAGGAGACAACAGGTGACGGAGAATTGTGACTCGTGTCTCAGTGCTGTTTATTGCGTTGGATGATGTCACTCTTCTTTTCACGTTATGAAGTTTTTAAGGGCCGTGGATGAAGGACATGCAAGGACATGGGTTGGGTTCTGACACTTTACCTTGTTTACAGTTTCTTGTTGTTAGTTGAGGTATTTCTAACTTCTGATTTGAGGATATATTGATGTCCTGTTACCATTTCTTACCTAATGTCTCCAATATTTCCAACTGCAGCATAACTAACGTGCTCATTCTACGCCTCTACTCCCTTCTATCACTGTTTTCTATTCTAATAGGCTGTCTGTTTGGTCAAAACCTGACCATGCTACTGGGTAAGATGCCTAGATTTATAAAGTGCCTTGTACTTGTACAATTCGCCCAGGACGTAATAATCTCTTACATTTGGACATATGCTGACATACATTACATAACTAATAGCATGCCAGCCGATATTAGAGTGATATGCGGTCGCGTACGTACTCTTTTCGATTTTCTCATCTCAATCATGAAAATTTGAATATAGCAAACTCTGCCCCAGCATTAACGTGCTGAAGACGTAGGTATCTTGCGCACCGAACCGAATTTTCACGCAATCCACACATGCATGAACATGTCTGCGTAAGAAAAATGTCATGGCGCTCGCCCTATAAAAAAAAACTTCCAAGTAGATGCGGTGCCGGGTAAAGGGCCTCGAAGGGGCCATCCATCCTAATGAATGTCAATCTCAGCCGTCCTGTGGAGCATGGTTTTATGTGAATAATAATGGCCAAAGTACTAAAAAGAGACACAACCTGAACCCCTCCAAACCGCGCATAGAACATTTAGATATCATGCACCGGAATTATGAAGTAAGAAGATGGAACTAGAGGAAATCTTGTCAGAAGAGAAAGTTAGTATATGCTGTATACACCTTACCAAAGATGACACTCTCAAGATAAGAGAATACCATCCGTACATAATCGACAGGACCGTACCAAAGGAGGAATCTCGACCCTGGAAAGGAAGAACATCAAACCAAGTGAGGTGAAAGTGCACATGTATGGGGCATAATATCAACCTCTGCACATTGCCTTTGAAGGAACAGACTTCCACCTTCTTAACTTATATCGCCCAAATAACCTACCATATACACTGGGTACAATTCCTAAGGTAGGCAAGCTCCTCGTTTGTGAAGACTTCAACAGTCACTCTCAAATCTTGGGATACGATCATATGGACAGGAGAGGAGAAGAAGTTGAGTCCTGGCAAGATGAATTTGCTTCTGATCAAACAACTAATGGATCAACATTCTTACTGCTCAAGAATCTGGCACACGACTTCAACGACAGACATAGCCCTTCATTCACCTGACTTGAACTAGAGGATCACGCGTACTGTAGGATAACAACTTGGTGGAAGTGATCACCGTCCTATCTTCATTACAGTATAGATAATGAAATGATAAGTTAAGTAGCGCGCTGCCAAGATGGAGTTTCAAGAAAGCAAATAGGATGATGTTAAGATTTCATACAACTGTGCTCATTGGAAGTTTTGATACAACAGGAGTATAAATCAACACCATAGTTGGATATTTTAACACAGCTGTATTGCAAGCTTCTAAAGAAACATTTCCAAGAGAATCAAGAAGGAACTATTAACCATACTGGAACACCGACATTGAGAAACTCAATGAAGAAGTGGATAAAACACGTTAACAAGCAGAAAAGAACCTAAGCCAAGAACATCATAATGCCTTTCAGCAGGCCAAAGCAAGATTTCTAAGAGCAAAGCTGAAAGAAAAGAGAAAATCTGGAGGGAGAAACCCGACTCTCTTTATTTAGAGAAAAATTTAAAGAAATTGTGGAAGCTAGTAAAATGACTAAGCGATGAAAATACCGAAAGAAACACTCCAGAAAGATGAGAAATTTAATGGACAAGAAATCTGCTGCCATTTTTGCCGTTGTATGCAATATAGAGATTAGTAAAGGAAAGCAGAGTACAGTCAGAAGTGACATTCCTGAAGATGAAATTAAGTCAGAGGAGGATGAACTGATGAACATAGAAATCAGTCGCAGAGAAATGGACCTTGCTATCAGCAAGCTGAAATGGAAAATGTCGCCAGCGACAGAGGGAGTGACAAACACGATGACTAAAAACCTTAGACGTGAAGGTCTAAACAAGCTCCTTGATAATTCAATGTCAGCTGGAAGACAGCTGACGTATCCCATTTATGGAGAGACGCTAACATGATTCCAATTCCAAACCTGGTTAGGACAGTAGATCAGCTGGAAACCACGGGTCTATTAGCCTGACAAGCTGCATCTGTTCAACAATGGAATGGAACCACAGGATGAGGAACAAGCAACTCACATATCTTAGGAAATAGAGTATGCCTTTCAAGAAAAGAAAAATTCTGGTCTGAATAATAACAATAATTATAATAAGATATAGCATTTATAATGCGCATTTTCATTTTTTAAAAGTGCTCAAAGCGCAGTACATAAAAAACAAAAGTGAACAACCATACAGAGTGAATAACATAATATGACAATTTTTCAGCAGTCACTCAATGACGTACGAGAAGATATTCAGTCATACAAATATATCAATAACTCCAACTCGAATTGTAAATATGAAAGAAAACAAATTATAAGTAACCAATAACAAGTCATGATTTGTGATGCTAAATATCATGAACCTGAGTGAAAAGATGGTATTTGAGCTTCTTTTATAAAAAAACAATGCTATTGGCGCTTCTAATTGAAAGAGGAACATTGATTCCATACGTGAGGACAAGTAAAAGAGAAAGATCTCTCACCGTATGACGTAGGTTTCTTTAACATCAAAGTGTCTGTTGATGACCTGAGGGCTCTACCAGGACAATACACTTCCAAAATATCCCTAAGATAACCGGGTGCAGTGTCATTTAGACATTTGTAACAAAGCATGGCTACTTTATACTGAATTCTTTTTTTTACTGGGAGCCAATGCAATTCTTTTAGAATTGGGGTAGCATGGTCTCTTTTCTTCTTTCTCTTTATTAATTTGGTAGCATGGTTATAGATGACCTGTAATTTGGAGAGATGTTCAGATGATATACCAGCAAGGAGTGAATTACAATAATCAAGCCTAGACACAACAAGAGTTGTAACAAGTGTTATGGCTGATGATTCTGTAAGATATTGTCTTCTGCTTGAAATCTTGTAAAGTTGAAAAAGCATATTTTTACATAACTGAGTTACTTTAGATGAACAAATCACAATCTAGCAGAACCCCAAGATTTTGTATGACTTTGGATGACTCTATGTTTTGATCATTAACATTTAGAGAAACAGATTTGCTATCTATCTATCTAGTGTTGAGGAGGTTGAGCCGACTGACCTTACATATTTCAGACTTTGGGTTTATAATGGTGAATTCAGAAGAAGACTGCACTTAAAACACATAACATGTCTTTGAACAGAGCTTTCGATAATATATTTTGGTGACAAACCAGCAGGCCATATTTTCAAATGTTGCGTGCGCTTTATGGATACGCTTAATCAATATTTTGACGTGGAAATCTTAGTATACCGTTTGTAACAAAAACGTTGGTAGTTTTGTTAAACACAAAAAATTGTTTTATATGGTATCATATTATATCGATGACATATGTAGAATGTTGTTCACACGTCTGATATAGAATAATTGTGGTGCTGGAATATGGCTCATTTCTATCATCAACTTTTTCATTACCGCACATGTTTCTTGTAGTTCATATTTCACACAGATCGATTGGGTTATCGTTGACCTACACTATTTGTTCTACTATGTGCTTATTAAGGTCCTGAATCATGTTTAAGATGGACAAGGAGAAAACAAGTTTACGTACGTGCCCTCGATAGTCATAATTTGTTTTAAATAATTTACTCAGTTACTTATTCATTTACGTAACACAGCCATTTAATCAACTTCTTTATAAATCAAACTTGTATCGATGTATCCATCTACAGTTTTAAGAACTAAATCTCACCATTTCATATTTGAACGTTGATCAATATACCCACATATGTATGTAAAAATAAAATGTGAACCTAAACTCATCAATAACTTGACTTTTCATACTGTATGAGCGCGTTCTTTCATTGCATATCTATCTCCTCTCTCACTCTTATTATTATGTCTTTCTTAGGTCTTATGCTTTACCTCATGTCCTAGGCCACTTCAATCATCTCAGTCTTCTTCTTAATTCACCATTATAAACCCCAAGTCTGAAACATGTAAGGTCAGTCGGCTCAACCTCCTCAACACTAGATTAGACCAATCGTCAATAGCTAAAACCGTACCCGGGAAGGGTAAACAGCAGTCTGGATCACGAGGACGTTAACTGGCAGATCCATTGATCGGAAACATCAGAGTCACTGGCAGCGATTCATATCTTCAATTTACAACCACTTACTGATCAACGAAGACGAATATTGAAAGGGTTTATTTCGTTTAACTCGAAGTTCATGGTCTGACGGTTGGCATTGTGATATCAGGGAAAAATGATAATTAACCATTACATTTGAAAGCTAAACATGTAAAAAAAGATTTATAAGAATATGCATACTTGGCGAGAGGTTTGGATGTTTGGTCATCATAACACTGGCAGCTTGAATATAGTCTTATAGTTGATTTGTTGCTCAGTATATTAAGGTAAACGTTTTACTAATTAAGTCCAACCTAGAGAGAATAATATTGGTTATTTATGGTTTCAAAGGACTCTAAAGTTCAGTTGCTTTTTTGACAAGCCCGATATACTTTTTATGCATTCGTTTTATAATTATATATATTGTTATTATTCACTAAATAAGTCCAGCTGTCTACGGCCAAACCTTGCAATTTTGGAGATCAAGCTTTTGTTGTTTTTATTCTTGTTATTCCCGAAACCAAGAATTTGTTCTCGGGTATGTGACGATACGCGTTTGTGTGTTTGTGTGTGTGTATGTCTGTGCCCCCGAAAACTCAAGAAAGATACAACAAGATGACTTCAAATCGTGCACGGTGTTGTAATTCAACCCTATGAAGACGCTTCTTCAACAATATCCGTTAACAATTGACAGAGTTATGGAATCAAAACTAATTACAAGGAATTATATAGAGAAAAACTTATCGGCAAGTTTCTTCTTCTTTCCGAAGAAACCGAAAGGCTCCTTCACTGACAGAGTTTTTGTTGCCACGTTCGATATCGCATTCATAAGCAGTGCCAATTAGCTCAGTCGGTAGAACACGGGACTAATAATCCCAAAGTCCAGCGTGGTCATGGGTTCGAGCTCCAGTTGGGAGAATTTTTTTTATTGTTCTTCATTATTTTTTTGTCTGTTTTACATCTATCTAACACGTTTGGAAAATGTTTTGTTTAACATGGTTTCGGGTTTGTACTCTATCTGAGTACTCATGTTTCTAGTTTTACAATTAATATACGCTGAATCCTAATAAGGCAGATGAATGCAGTGAATACTACTAGATTAATTTTATCATTATACGATATTGATTGCCCAATGAGTGGGGAGTGAAAGTTTACGTAACTACCAGTCAAACTAAACAAGACTCCGGTATCAAAAGTCGACGCAATATTATAACGCTCGAAAGACCAACAAACTTGAATTAACATTACAAGAATAGAGTAACAATTTCACTCTTGAAATAACACAATTATTATTACAAATGTCTGATTCCTTATATTATTTCAAACACATTGTGAACAACAGGTTTGTTACATATTATTTCGACGACTACTGTTGAGCTTCCAATTACTTCCTTTTTCAAGTTGTACTTTGATACTCGATCCCTCGAAAGTGATAGATGATAGGTTATGAATTAGAACATATTACCGTCACAGAATCCGAACACAGGAGGGAGATATACAACTTATTTTAATAATCAGCTACCATAATTAAACTGTACATTCGGTTATTAGCTGACAGCGTCAAGTCAAACTGTTCGTGTGCAATGAGTATATAATACACGATATTGTACAACTTGTGCGGGATACGATTGGCTTTTCAGCAGAATAATTTTGAATGATTGTGTCCGCTCCAGTTCTAATCTTTCGGTAATCAAATCGCCAAGTAACCGGGAAAAGAAATATGAGTTAACCAATCAAATTGACGTTTAGAAGATGAGAGTTTAGGTGTGATATTGGAAGTAATAAGCGGAATATTAATAAGTGATCACACATCCTATGTGCCCTAATAACCTTATCCAATCCGTTGTAGCTCTAAGCAAATTGTCCAAATAAACTAAATAGTTCATAACTAAATGAGCTGAAATAAAGACAAATACTTCAATGAATGTCTACACGTATATTTGATTGAACACTATTAATCGATAATTACACTTATAGAATTGATAATACAACTTAAGATGAGAGGTCTAGCAGAAAACAATGTTAATGGCCATTTTGTAATGGATATTGTATAATTTATCTACGCTTCATAAGGTAAATGAACGTATAGATAAATGCCATTCACGAGAATTACGCCTTTGAAACAAACCAAACTATATTTTTTTTGATTGTTCAAAATTTACAGTATGTCATTTTACTAACAACTCCAATTACAGTTGATAGGAAGTTAAACAACAACTTGTCTGACTAATTAACGATTACTTTCCGCTGAGCGTAGCTCATTTCCCGACAGCTAAACATTTTACAGCACAGTCGGCCATAATTTATCAATATATAAACATATTTATGGAAATGATTGTCAATAGTCTGGTTCGCGTCTCACGTATTATTACCTCTCTTGACATTTTATCATCAACTATTGATTATATTTGTATTTTTAACAATATATAAGATACAATTTTCTCTCGAGGTCTAATTTGGAAATATTTAAGACAAAAATGATACATGCAATACACACAATGTAAGTTAAGAAAATGGAATTTCCGACATCGATGCTTATTTTTTATCATCTTAATTGAATAGATATTGTAATACAGCGTTCGATTTTTATTGCAACTATTGTTAATTATTTATTTTCCAAATCATATTACAATGTTCGAGTTGAATGATAATCTTCTAGGAATTTTATTATTTTTAAAATTACACCAATGCTATTAAGCTCATGATTCAGCTCATAAATGTCAGCTTTTGTGCGGGGGTTTGTGGACATTTTGTGACATGACCTGTACGGAAACCGTTAGATTGCTTTAAAAGATCTAAAATTTGTTATCACGACTATTAAACTTTCGCTTTGTGTAGAAACCACTTTCTGATACAGACAAATATTGTTTGTATTTTCTTTAAATAAATGTTAAAGGAGTACGTTAATTATGTCAAACAACCTTGCAAGCCTTATGTTTGCGTTGTGTATGTTTGCTTCCCCTTTAAGTTGAGATAGTTCCGAACCCGTGATGTAAAATACACATTTACTTATACATCTTACCAAGTTGTAATGACATCGTGACTATCAGTATTAGCACGACGACAAAGTGACATGAGCTAGGCTAGGCATTTACAATTAATGTCTGATCGTACTGAAGTACTAGGATGGAAGGCATTTAAAGGTTTCTATTAATAAGATTGACTTGTCTCTGATGGATATATCTTTTTATATGTATTCCTTCTATTATCTCTAGGCTAATAATGGCGTAGTTATCAAGACAATAAATGACCATACAATTATCTTCTATACATGTTGCTTCATTATTAAACATTTCAGATTCCATCATAATTGTTTAAGTATCTTGGTTTTGCGCAGATATATCAATAAAATCCGGTTTAGAATGTCTTAAGCTAAAATAGCATTTAGATATCAAGTTAAATTGGAGAAATGATTGAACATAGAATACCACGCTATTAGATGAAAACAAATATATGCCTTTATATCATTATTTTGATTGAAAACAGCAAACATAATGTTGTGATCAAATACGGCTGAGTGCATGATGAAAATGAGTCAGAATGGGTTAGGGAAAAGGTTAGTGCAAGGGATATTGGCATTGATGTCGAGTAAGACATGTATTTCATCTCATAATTCGAGATTACTTGTCAACACTTTGAGCTGAAAAATATTATATAGTTCTCTATTTATAAGAGAGCCATCCATGACACAAAATGAGCCATAACTCCGTCCATTTCTCACAAATATTTTTATATTTCTCATAATCATATAACACTGGGCACATATTACATGTTCACCTTCCTGACCTTGGTGAATCTCTTAAAAGTCTAAGCAAAAATTCAGATAGTAGACGTGGTTTTTAATTATATGAGCTAAATAAAGATCAAGATTGGAGAGATTATGTTACCTGTGTTTTAGAGTTAACACGACTAATCGATAATTGTATGTATAGTCTGGGTAACAAATTTAAAGATGAAGGTCAAGCTGGGATCGAACCCACGGTCTCCAGTTCGACCTGGAGGTGGTGGATTTGATCCCCGCTAATGAAGGATATTTTTCACTTCAATTATTGTATGCACCATCCCCCATTTATCTCGACTAACACGTTAAAGTAACTCTATTAGGTCATACCATCATCAATTGATATATTGATGAATATAAAGAAAATTAATCAAAATTTGGTTGATGGCATTTTATTAACAAACAAAAACTAATCTTTGTTACATTAGTATAAATTTAACAAACATCGTTTTAAAAGTTTGGGTTGTATTGCTTATATTGTTTTTCAATATTGTTCTAAATCTTGTGAAATGATATTCCCGTGTCGGTGTCTTAAGTGCTATTCTTAGAATGTGATTGTTTCAACGAGACTGTTAAATATCAATAAATAGTTTTAGTATTTTAGGGTACTTTTTTTGACAGAAACCATTCATATTCATTGAAAGTGAAATGTCATAATCCGTATTTGTGACACGGTGAATACTTAAAGATCCAAAAATATATACATATTATAATGAGGAAAGTTGATAACGCGGGGTCTATACACATTTGTCCTAGGAACTTTTAGATTGAAACTTTCTTATAGTTTCATGTGTTGTGGATCGTGTGGTGATATTTTCTTTTTTTTAAAGCTTTTTTTTGCGTTATTGAAGATTAAAAAGTTGAGCCGTCGTTGTTGCGTGTTACGGAATTACGTTTAGCCGTCGTTGTTTGTAAACATTAAAGATATAGAGTAATGATAAACTGGGTCAATTAAACACTCTAGGTACGTACAAACAGAGATTATGA
>JAUUEB010493170.1:0-18704 GCA_032362205.1 Clione limacina | reverse complement strand
AAAGTGGCAGTTCTTATATAACTTGTATAAAAGAAACCCTGGTTTCACAAAGTGGCAGTTCTTATATAACTTGTATATAAAAAAATCAAGATAGTTGTAATATTATAAAAGATTTTTACCGATTCTGCCAAAGGCATCCAAAGCTGTTTGAACAACCTTGTCTCCATCTTCTACTGAATCTGTGAACAAAAAGTCATTGAAATTTGTATTTAGAAAATGATTGTTAATTTCGTTCCTGATTTCTGTTGATATATGTGAATTTATTGCATTTATGAGCAGATCTGCAGTAAATAAGGCAGTAAATTTAGAATAAATGACACTAATTTGTTATTTCTATCAAACTGAGTGGAAATAATTTGCCACTTACTTGGCAATTTTTTAAGAAAAATTAAAAATTACACTTGTGTATTTGAAAAACTCTAGAACTTAAGCAAAGTATTATTTTAAGTCCAACCAAGGTTTTCAGCAAATTCAAAGGTTTACCATAGTTTGCGACAGCTTTTCCTCCTAATGACTTAATCTCAAACACAACTTTGTCAGCAGGTCTTGCATCTGCTCCGCCACCAGTAGTGTGTCCTCCTAGGTCATTAACTGTGGAGAGCAAAAAATTATATATTTAAGAAAAGTGTAAAATACTGAAATTTCACTTTGATTCATTTGTGTATATATTTGATAATGTATAACAAATCACGCTTCAACCTTAAATATCATGTAAAATATTTCAGAACCAAAAACTCTTGATGCCTAAATAAGCTTTTGATTTTCAATATCTGTGTTTATTATGCACATTACAACTTTAAATAAGGGATGCTATTATATTATATAATATATGCTTATATTTTTCGTAATTAAGTTTTGCCAATTGTTAAAAGTTGCAAAGCAATAGATACTAAAATAAACATTAATTGCACGAGGGAAAACTTTATTTTTGTTGAAGCCACCAGACTTTAAGATGTGGGGACATTGAATTAACAATTTAGGACCTACAATCAAAGAATAATCAAATATTCAAACTTGATTTGAAAAATGTGCTTATATTCTATGACTTATTAAGTGTGAGCAGTTTATGATTATTAGATGCAATTGAAGTTGATGTACTTACCAACAACAGATGCGCCCCTCTCTGCAAATGCAAGTGCATATGCTCGCCCTAAACCTGAAAAGATATGAAAAAATAAATGTCAACAAAATTTAATAAGGCCTATTTTCCCAAACCAAAGTGTACTGACAATTTTGTTAACTTTTCAGTTTGACATTGCAAAATGGCTTTTTAATTCATCTGTATTTTACAGAAATTATTTTTTTTAGTATGCATGGGCGTTTTATGCATAGATGAACGCATTTGCAAACTTAAGAAATGTTTCATGATGACATGACAAATAGTAAATGCTGCAAGCTGAAGAAAAAAGTTCTCCCAAGCCTGGCTTAGGGCATCCAGTCAAGAGGAGAGAATTAACAAATGGAGAGCTCATTTCAAAAAAAGTTTAAGCAAGAAGTTACCAATAACCTTGTGCAGACCATCATAGAAGAAAAGGTGGCCATAAAAACAGGGCCTTTTACAGAGAAAAAGTCAAGTCAGTATTGAAAACACTGAAAACAAGAAAGCCGCATGCCTGAACAAAATACCCCAATAGGTTTGGTACACTCTTCTCTATTGATGTTCTTCTGAAAGCATGCAACCAATGAGTAATCCCAGAAATCAAACAAAACCTGGACTGATGGCTGCATACTCCTCTTGTCAAAAAAAGGAGATCTAAGTCTTGCAGTAAACTACAGAGGAATAACCCTCACAGAAATCACAGCTAAAATATGTAACAAAATGCTGCTAAATCGCCTACAGCCTGCAATTGAGGAAGTCCTGAGAATAAACCAAAAAGGCTTGAGTAAAAATCGCTCAACCATAGGGCAGATCCCAACAGTAAGGAGTCTCATAAAGGGGGTTAAAAGCAAAAAAAACTCTAAGCAGCAATCCTCATCGTAAACTTGTCAAAGACTCTGTACACAGAGGCAAAATGTCAGAAATTCTGAGAGCCTAGAAATACCTGAAGAGACAGTAGCTGCCATTATGATCCTGTATCAAAATACCAGATCTATGGTCAGATCACCTGACCGCAACACAGAATTCTTCGACATTGAAGCCGGAGTACTGCAAGGGGACACCCTGGCACCTTTCCTCTTCATCATTTGTCTGGACCACATTATGCGTTCAACAGTTGATACAAAGAAAGAACTGGGCTTCACCATGACAAATGCCAGAAGTAGAAGATACACCCAGCCATCAAGATCACAGACTATGCAGATGATATAATTATGTTAGTCAGTTTTTTAGATTTTGAGAGGAGTGACTAGTTGCTCAGTAAAGTCTTGTGGGAAATATTTATGCCAAGTAGAGATTGGGGAATATTGATTACTAATAATAATAATAATAATATTTATTGATCCCAAAAAAACATGAGAAATTTCCTTAAGATCCACAGCATTACTAAAACATGAACATAGCATATATACATAAAACATAATATTGCACATAAATGGAGACATAAAGAGTAACATGATAACAAATTGAAAGCTCATAAAAATTAATCAAATTTTGTAAATGAGAGACGAGAATGGCCCAATTAATTGATTTGAATCGTGAACTGTAGGAATGTCTAATCTTCCTGGAACATATTACCGTAATCTTTACTTATTTTATTTAATCATTAAGCTATACGGTTTCATGGTTTTGTCGCCTTAACATTGTTTCAGAAAAGAAGCTTTCGCTTTAGAAGGCAGAATATTTTCTGATGTTGTTGCCTGTCCTTTTGAGGTTAGTATGTTTTCTGTTTGTTTGTTGCTTTTAAAGAGAACTCATACTCTAATTAATGGTATTTATGTGTTACGCTTGATTTGATGGGAGAAACAATTCTTTTTATATCAAAGTAGACTGGACCTCGAATAAAACAGTGATGCCAAAGAAAAATATTCCAGCTGAAGTCCTCTTACATACAGATTATGTAAAGACAATTTTACTTAGAAAAAAGATCAAACTACTCTCTGGTCTCGAATAACAGAGTTGCCCAAATAAGAGAGATGCTTGGAAAAAAGAAAATAGTTTAATAAGAGAGTCGGTCCAAATAAGAGCATTGCTCGGAAAAAAGAAAATCTAATAAGAGAGTTGGTCGGAATAAAGAACAAAAAGTTAAGAGAGTTGGTCCGAATAAGATTTTTAAAAATGGCATTGATACCAAGTGCGTTTCATAGTAAAATACTACGTTAAATAGTCAAAACACGTATTGCTGATACGCTTAGCGGCAAAGGCAGCGTAGCAGTAACAAAATATCCAATGATATTGAAAAATAATAAAATCTCAAAATGGTCTACCAGCGGCAAAGCGTACTTTAGCGTAACAAAAACGTATCCTAGAGTAACAGCGTAATAAGGTCTAAGAGAGTGCTATCTTTTTGTATGCCGTTGATTAAGGGAGTGGATCTATATAAGAGAGTTGATTACTTTTTTCGTAATCAGGACATAAGCGAGTCGCTCTGATTAATCGAGTCGGACATGGATTTTAACTAGCGCGTCGGCGCGGTTATTTGCGACTTGAGAGTACTTAATTATTTGATCACATTTTTTTTAGAGTAAAAAGATTAACTTACAACCAGCACAGTGACCATGAATTACCAATAAAATCAAGACTAAAAGCTATATAAAAAGAAATAAAGAACTTTGAAAAAAAAACATAAGTTTGAGTGCATTGATTTGAACGCTGAGAATATTTCTACTATATGTGTAGAATTGGAAACTTTAAGCTTATAAGTAAAATTCTTATAAGAATTACAAAATTTGTCATGCACCAAAATGCATCTTCAGGTTATTCTGTATGTCAACTGTTTTTTTAAAAAAGATAGACTGAATATCATGCCCCTCTATGACAAGAGAAGATTTTGATACTTATCGATACCTCAAATCTCAACCATATTGGGTACTAAAAAAAGTGTAAAAACACGAGGAGTGGAGCTTTCAGAATATAAATAAGAATAACCATTTTTATTCTTTCTCTTGGAAACTGAGAAATATGGTGGGATAATCAGAATTAGCCCTTGAGATTAACCAAATGGGACAATTATATTAAAGGGTGAATTTATGTGGAATAATTCTGTTAGGTTAAGTTTGGTTAACCAAAAACTACTGTATTTAGAATTTTACTTATTTAGTTTTCATTGACTTTTCTTGGATGATTTCAGTTGTCAAAGGAAGACTCAGACTCCTTGTGGTGTTTGATAACATATCATGGAGGGAAATGCCAGCTCAGCTTAGATGAGAAGGTCACCCATCTGATGACATCAGCCACTGTTGGGGTGAGATAAGTCATGTACACTCAATTAACATAATTGTGGAGTCGGTTGAAAAATCTTCTGACACAGGCTCCATGTGTCAAAATTGACTCGGGTTGTAAAAAACTGACTCTTGACTCTAGGTATGGAAACCAACTCCTACAAAACTTCCTGACTCCCAACTCTACATCCCCAAGTAGAACTCTGTTTATTGGAACACTTCAGTGACTTATTAGATTAAGATTTAATGATTTTCACAAACTGTGAATCTAACTTTGGCCAAAGTAATGTTTCTTGTAGTTTAAGTTGATGCATTCATTAGCTCAAGGACATTTTTATATTTTCTCCCTCATTAGTGAGAAAATATTTGGAAATATGTTAAAATTATGATAGAAAAATTCCATGCCTCATCATAATTTTGCTTTAGAATTGTTTTATTCTATTTTTTAAGAGATTAATTTGAATTTCTAGTTATTTTGAAAAAACTCCTATTGTAATAAACTTTCTACTACTGTTTAAAGAATGCTAACTTCAGCACTTATGAGATCACTTCTCCTCTCAAATGCAAAAACGTGTACATATCTGATTATTTCAATGAATCAAAGTCAAGAATTCAACTCTATGGTTCAATAAGAACAAAGAATATTGGCTTATTGTAGATTGTAGAGCTCATATAGCGTTTTAATTTCCAGGATTTACTATTAGTTTATTCTGAAAATCTAAGCATTATGATAATTAATGCGTGGATAAAAATTTGCTTCATTCTTTTCACTTTATTTATACCTTTAAGATATTTTCATCCTTTTTTGCTCCTTACAAAGTGTAGATTTTATTGTGATAAACCTTGATCAGAATAAAAATATATTTCTTTTTACAGGAGAAATACACCACAGCTCTGGAACACACTGAAAAATTAAAGGTTGTCACACCAGACTGGGTTTTGGACTCAATATCAAAAGGAGAGAGAGAAGATGAAGCCACCTACCATCCTCGTCTAATTGAGTATCCTAAACCAGAACCCATCGCCCCACCAGTGGTGTCTGTGGCAAGTTTCGTAGAATCTCTGCCCTCACACTCTGAACCAATGGACGTTGGTCCTGGGAACCTCAGCACAGGAGGTCCACATAAATCACCCACAGCTTCTAAACATCAGGTCATCGATGACAGGTACTAAACATATCCAAGATAGTGGAGTTATATTTATGGTAAAATCTAATGAATTGTCAAAATATTTCTGTACAACTCTTCACACAGTAAGATTTGTATAGAGGGATTTAAGCAAGGTCTAAAAGTGGAGTATTAACCATGGAGGGCAGGGAAGGGAGTTATTATTAGTTAAGAGAAAGTTTGTCTTAATTGATTCAACATATAAACTTGAGCAGACTCAAATTTATAGATATGAAATGAATGGCATAAAAAAAGTTAAGCAAACTTGAATATTTAAATAAAAAAAATTAGATCTATAATGACGGTCAAAAATAAAAGTTGACCAGACTTAAATATTATAAAGAATTTTGGAGTTTTGTAAAGACTTGCACAAACAAATATTGAGGAGACTTTAATATTATAAAGAATTGTAAAGATGGGCCCTTATAAAGATTGAGCAGATTTTGATATTTTAATAACTGCACAAATAAAACTTGCACATACTTGAATATTCATAATAAATGTTCTAAGATTGGCATAATGTCATTTCAGATTACAGCCCGGACGTCCAGATACACCAAATGCCAAAGAAGCTCTGGCAAGGAAGATTACCAGCAGGATCTATGGCAAGGCACCCTCAGAACCCACAACTCCTGAACGTCCTGTACCTTTCCACCCTGTAGGCTCTCCTGGAGCTGCGGCTGGTGTGAGAATACCCTCCCCTATGTCAGCCATGGCTCTCCAGCCCAGATTTGAACCTGGCAATATCAGGAACACACTGCGAAACATCACAAACCGAGCTGCTACCCCAGCTTCAGCTCTACAGATGAGGGCATCCCTGCCAACAGCCTCTGCAAAGGTACGTTTTCTACTAAGATTAATCTTAACACTCTTAGCCTTAATCAACGCTATAAATTATTTGGCCCCTCACCTAAAATGCAGAGTCCTCACTGTAGCGTATTTACTGGTAAGTATCTGCTAGTAAAGAGGTGACAGGTGTTGTTTTTTTTCATAACATAGCTCTAAAAAGCACCATTGAGCTTCCATTTTTCAAAATGTTCCCTGACCCCCTTAACATAGCTTTAAAATGCACCATTTACCTTCTATTTTTCAGAATTTTCCCTGAGCTGCCTTCACACAGCTCTAAATTGCACCATTTAAATTTCGTTTTTCAAAGTTTTCCCCGCTCCACCTTATCATAGCTCTAAAATGCACCATTTACCTTCCGTTTTTCAAAATGTTTCGAAAGTAAAAAATATTATGTTCATAGGGTGTAAATGTAAGAAGCGGGATGGGGTAAACAAACCCCACAAAAGGTGTAAGATTATATTTGAACTTTGAACAGCCCCTTAGGCAAACTAATACTGCATTCAGAAATTATAATTCATAATGCTTCCTGATCACCAATCATGTCGCAGGAACTTTACTATATATTGATTGTTTAAAAAGGAGTAATGCAGATTATTAAATATTAGCTTCTAGATAACCCTTTATGGACCATTTCATGACAAGATACCCAAATCCCAAAACTTCAATAAATCCAAATATGTGTTTTTAATTTCAGATACCTCACACTCCAATGGTTGGAATGGGCATGACCCATCAACAGCCTAGACCTCCGCCCCCAGAATATCCCTTTCCACCAAGGCCCATCCCACCATCTCAGACTGCACAACCCACACAAGTGGCAGCACATCCGACGCAAGTGGCAACACATCCCACACATGTGGCAACACATCCCACACAAGTGGCAACACATCCTGCACAAGTGGCATCACATCCCGCACAAGTTGCAACTCATCCCACAAGTACAGCACCTACACAGTCACAGGGTGGCTCAACATACTATGGGCATGATCCTAAAGAAAATGGTAAACTATTCATTTGGGGGAATGTCTTGTTTAAAACCTCATCATCATCATCAATTTATAGTCCATGTTTATATGACAAGCTACGGGTTAACTTTGATATAAAGTACAAATTTCACCCAAAATTAACTTGTTAAAGATACAGTACAATGCCTCATAGGGTGTTTGAAATCATTATAAAGTTTCTTTTGTTTAATAGTATGTGTAATACGGTCTTAAAGATTAAATGTTTTGCCTTTTTCTATGTATTGTTGTTTTTTCAATTTTTTACTTATTTTTGTTTGTTTGTTATAGTGCCTCCTGAATACTGCTTGCTGGGATGTGTGTTCTGTGTTGTTGACTACCACAGTATTCTTGGTTCTGATGAAACAAATGCCTGGAAAACAGTAAGATATTAGGAACTTTATGCAGGATATCTGCGATGTAGGATTACGCTTTATAACACTTAAGGACATGATTACTTTAACTCAATATTGACACATGCACAGTCTTTGTTAGGTTTACAACAATGAAACAGAGTTTTTATTTCTTTGATATAAATCATAGCATATTCGGGTAGCTCAGAGTTCTGTTTTTTCTAATTTTTGCAATTTCTTTTGTTTTCTCAGGAGAGAATTCTTTCACCACACTTGAACACACACATTTTACATACAATAATCCAAGTTTTTTATCTTTTTTTTACTGTAAGAAAAACCTCCTTGTTTTTTATCTCAATCTCCCTTCTTTTTATCCCAATCTCCCTGGTGCTGTCTCAGAAGGTCGGCAACTCTGGTAACTAAATTGTACTATCTTTTCATGACTTTTCTAACCTTAATGATTTGTGCTCCTGCAGTACAAAGTAAAGTTTGTCCCGTGCTTGTGTTCAAGCGTAGGGGAATCAGGAGTAAAAAGTCCTCATTGTACTGCTGATAACGCATAATGTGGTAGTTTCCCATTGCTTTCCATGTACCTCTACTTTCGCGAAGCCACAGATTGGACAGTAGAGTTTGGTTAATACAACCTGCTCGGGACCGACCAAGACACTACAAACTATCAATAATTTGTAATAAGAATTACTTAAACAAAGAGGGGGATATCAATATTTTGAAATTGCTTAAAATTAGCTATCATTCGTTGGACTATACTCTTCTCTCCCGGTGATTAGAATTATAAACTCGGAAGTTATAATGCATAATTTTTTTTCATTTGAAGTTTTCGTTCGTAACTTAGTCCTTATTGAGCAATTTATATGATTTTTATTGATGAACATCAACTTTTAGACCAAATTGTCCCATCTCATAGGTTCAGACTACAAATTATCGATAGACTTATTCGTATTAAGAATTATCTTTTTACTTTAACGAAGAAGGGTAAAATTGGGACTTTATCATTTGCTTTGAATTTTCGATAATTTGTATTAACCTGGTTCATATTATCTGGATTCTACTGTAGTTTTTTTTGTTGGCTATCAGCTCAAGCTATGACAAATTTGTTTTTGACTGATTTTACATTAAGGACTTGATCTTTACATGCTCTTGGCTTGTTAAACATTTTACTTTGGTGCTTCACTTTACTTAAACAACAGCCATTATTTGTCTTCAGACGGTACAATAAGAGTGATAGTTTTTAACGTTCTCAGTTGGACTGTTTTAAGAACTGAAAATCTGATATATCCATGTATTTTGTATACACGACAATTGAGCTTCATAGCACCCTGTCAGTTACAGAAAACTTTCATTTTTAATACCTACTTGCAGTATGACAAAAATGAATAAGAGAAAGAGAAGCTAGGTGTTTATCATATTATTGCATTCCACTTGTTTCAGATAATTGAACAGTTTGGTGGCCAAGTGGAAAGCTCTTATTGCCACAGAGTGACACATGTTTTATGTTCCAACCAGAAGTCTGATGTTTTTAAGATGGTGAGATTAAGATAGATTGTTTGATATATCTTACTTCTGTATCGACTTATGTCTGTCTGTGTAAGATGGTGAGATTAAGATAGATTGTTTGATATATCTTACTTCTGTATAGACTCTTGTCTGTCTGTGTAAGAGATTAAGATAGATGTGTTTGATATATCTTACTTCTGTATAGACTCTTGTCTGTCTGTGTAATATGGTGAGATTAAGATAGATTGTTTGATATATCTTACTTCTGTATAGACTCTTGTCTGTCTGTGTACTATTTGTTTACTAGATATTGTGATACAGTATTCAGTCTTATTATTTAACTAACCATTATTATTTTAGCTTTTGATTTTAGGAAGCTACAGAAAACATGTTACTCAAGCAAGAGAAGTGTCATTATACCTGCTTAAAGATACTCATTTACTTAAAAGTCTGGTGCATTCTATCATACACATACCGATGTCTTGAAAGGCTCTATGCCCACTTTTCTTTTAGATGTGTCCAATTTAATTTAGAAACTTTTTTGTAAAGTCAAATTGCACTTTGATCCACATTTTAAACACATTATTAGTGAATGGTTTGTAAACATTAATCAAACCTTTTTAACGTCTCTCAGGATAAAGTCTGTAGAATACTTTGTTATAATCAGGGCAACTGCCAATGATTTATTCCCCCTTGAAATGTGAATCTGATGCTGCAAAATTTGGGAAAGCTGGCAGTCACCCTAAATAATAGGTGAACAAAGCCAATAATAATGTATTTTTGTTTCCAATATTGATCTTTAGGCAATTAAAGAAGGCAAAAGAGTGGTATCTGCCTATTGGTTGAATGACTGCTTGATACAGAAGAAAATGGTTCCTCCATGGCAAGCGCTTCACCTCCCTTTATCTTTCAATTCAGAAAAGCCAGGTTTTAACCAGGTTTGTTATGATTTTTATTCCTTATCCATAAATATTTTGTTGTCCTTGATTAAGGATATGAAATTTTCAACGAACCTGTATTTTGGATCAAGCAATTGGATCTATTATAGGTTGTCTTTACTAAGTTAAAGATAATAAAAAAAATTGGTTTTACATAATGGGAAATTTGAATAAATTTCTTATGTAAATGCGTGCCTGTGTTGCAGCTTATGTTTTTGAAATAGAGGGCAAAATTCAAATGCCTGTCTTATTGATTTTTGGCTTTTATTGTTAACTTAAAAACTTTGCAACAAAAAACATTTAACGATAATGATGCTGAATTTTGGCTTTACTTTGATAAACATTGAGGTTAAAGTATTTGTTTGTTCATGTTTTCACTTATTTAGATGATTAGTGTGACCAATTTTGATGGAGAAGAAAGGCTGAGACTGAAGCAGATGATCAACGCAATAGGAGCCAAGTATACAGGATATATGACTCATCATAACTCAGCTCTCATCTGTAAAAAGTGAGTCACTGTAAAAATGACACTTGATACTTCCCATCTAATTATATTTTTGAATTTATACATCTTTTCAGTTGCATATGCAGGTGCATGTATGGTAAGCCCTCACACCACATATTAAATTTCTTGTTAGTCTTTTCAAACAATTATCTTCTTGGCTACTAACTGGACAACTTATGCTTATTTTTTACTCAAATAGGCTTTAAAAGAAAAATTACACCTGTTTTGAGCTGCAGAACCTTTTGAACTTTTGAGTAATTGAAGAGCCTGAAGGTATGGCTTCTTTTCTGTTAACATAGAACTGAAGTTTTTTCCATAGGCAAAGTAAACTGTTGACTATGGCTTTATTGGGCCTTTATTTGTAAGGTATTGTAGTATACTTGTCTGATGCTATAGCAATATAAATAGCGCTTAAATGACCTCTTTGAGTTGATAGTTAGCGCTTTAAAACCTTACATAAATAAATAAAGAAATTGAAACATGTGGCTGATATTAATTGTTTCTTTCCTTACAGACCTGGAGGTATGAAGTTTGAGAAAGCCAAAGAGTGGAGAATAGCTGTTGTAAATGTACAGTGGTTGTCAGACCTTGTCCTTGGCAACATGGATGCTTTACGTCTTCCTGTGCATGTACGTTATCTACAGGTGGGGCAAGGGAGAGAATTTCACATGGACCTTACCAGAGTGACTCATTTGATGGGTAATATGTTCTACACCTATTTACTAACTTCTGTATCAGTAATCTTGTATAGAATAGACTAATACTGGCATTTAATCAATGAGTGCTATGCAAGGTACCAACTAAAATTTGTGATAGGCCTTGAAAGGTTTGACTGTTGGTGCAGAGATCTAACGGTCGAGTTGGTTCTAATCACAATGGTTTTCTATCAAAGGAGATTTTGAAAACATCTGTCTTTGATGGCTATACTATTATATGAAACATTTATTTTTAAACATATTCATCAAAAGATTTTGTCTTGTGTTATGAGTTAGCCTGATGTACACGGATGCCACAACAACTTTCTTAAAGAGGGATGGTAGCTCCTTCCTGCATCAATATAGGGAAGTTTTTATCACATTATTTTTGAGAGATCAGTTTGGTGCACTTTTTGAACAAGCTAAGTAGGGTTTCGCTGAGTTAAGCAGGTGAGTTATTTAATTAAGGTAATAGTCAAGGAGATACAGGTCTAATGATGTCACCAGTATTGTGAAAAGAATAAGGGGAAATCAATTTGAGTGGTTGAGAAAGCAGATTTTATGATTTTTTTTAAAAAATTGTTGTTGATAACTAATCACATTAAAGTTTATTATTGTTCTCTGCAGGAGGATGGAAGACACCAGTGAGAATATCAAAGGACATGTGGAAAGTAAGTTATTGTTTAGCGTTCATTACTCAAACGCTAACGATTGATAGTTTGTCATTTTTTATCATAATGATATTTAATTGAAATTTGGTCATTGTTTAATGATGATGATAATGGCACTTATAAAGTGCTTTCCACTTGGAGTAAACTCAAAGTGCTTAAACAGTTATAATTACCCTGACAGGCACAATGTAGACAAACCTGTACAATTTTAAGCTTCCTGGAAAGTTAATGAGGGGTCATCTGTTAGATACCTCTCCCTAGCAATCTTACATGTACATTAACTGACTATAATCGGGTACCCAATTATACTGCTGGGTGGACAGGAGGGGAGAAAAATCCTCAACTGAGACGGGATTCAAAACCTTGGTGTTCTGCGTAAACAACTACGCTATTTATGCCGCCAACTCATTATAACATTAAATGGAAAGTGAGTCATTGTTGAGTATTATAATATTTAATTTGTAAGTTGGTTTGTTTGTCGGATAAAAATCATTTATTTCCCTCTTATGCTGTCACAACCACAAATTACCTCACCCAAGTCTCAGCAAGGTAAGGTAAGACAAAAGAACTGACCACCTTTCATTTTTACCATATCCCTGCATTCCAAGGTAGATCCACAATAATAGTTGCACGCCTGTTAGTCAATGACACTTGATCTAGAGTAAGCAGGGGGAGATTAATACAGATTGACAGTAAATCCAAATGCACATAATTTTCAACATCACACTTACCCAGCCAGTCGTCACATAGGGTCAAAGATAAGACTTCACGCCAGCATGATGAGGCGAAACAAGGGGACACTTGTTGTTCCAGTGCATGTTTGCTGTGGCTTAAATACCTTCTGGTCACACAGTGATTATTGTAGCTGATGCTCTCTATATTTTAAGACTAAATATATTATTAATGTGACTGATGGCATGTTGTGTGGAAGTGTGAAAATTGCAAGATACATGAGAAATTTGTTGTTTTAGATGTCAAATCATCTTTGTTATTTTATGAAATTTATTTATTTCAGAAGATTAGTGCATCGATTTTATCATCTGCTGGACAAGAAAACACATGCAGCAGTGCACCAACTCCGCCCAAGAGACAAAAGTAAGAACTTATGTTGCTTTTTATATCGATCTTATGATTAGTCATGATAACTAGTATTGTGAATAAGCTAGTCAATTCCAATTCTTGTCCTGATGATTGAAGTCGTCACTAAATATGAAAGTTGGACATTTTATAATGTTCTTTTTGACATTCTTGAAAGTTTAAATTCAAATTATCCATTTCAGGTTAACCTCTTAAAGCCTCCAAATTTGGGATGAAAGCAAAAAATAGATTTACTATAGTCCATTTGCCAGTTCATTCAAAAGACAAGGAGTAAGCAGGGTTACCCGATCATTCCACACACACTCCTCCCAGGTTTTCTAAGTCTACCTGGGACCTTATTTGTCACAATCTTCAGCTTCCTCACTCTGTTGATCCTCCCCTCACTTCTTTCCACATGTCCAAACCAATGCAATCTTGATCTTCTGACAATGGATGACAGATCCTCAAGGCTAAGCATTGACAGAATTGCATCAGAGCCAATGTCATCCTCTGGCCTCACATTGCACATCCAGCGCATCATGCTCTGTCATTTTGCTGCAGACGGTTTAGGGCACTGAAGGACAAGGCCCAGGTCTCTGAGGCATGCAACATTTCGCTTCTTACACAAGTAGAGTAAATTCTACCTCTAGTTGCTAGTGAGATCTGACGAGATGACAGAATCAGGAGCAATATCTTAAACTTGCCCCAGGCGGACTTGGCACGTGTAATGGTGGCAAGCTCACAACCTCCGCCTGTGCTTATTGTGTCTCCCAAATAGCAAAAGAAGGGCACAACTTCTAGCTTTCACTCACCGACCTCCACCTCTGTTACTGGGCTCCCATCGTCTAGCTAGGTGTAGACATCTGGCACACTCCAACTCAGGGTCATCTACAAGACGACCTTTAATGCTGCTGCACTTATTGTGGACTAAGTGTGAGCAACCCCTACAAAATATGGAGTTGCTATCCGCACCAAAGAGCGGCAAACAGCACATGGGAACTTACCAGAGTCTTTCAGAAGATCAAGGTTGGCACCAGACACAAGAACTTTGGTTTTGCCCATGTTTACACTTCTCCATCTCCCCTCTCCATGCCTCAACTTTCTCTGCCAGCTCCTCCAGTGACTCAGCAATGATGGCCAGGTCGTCGGCATACAGATCTTCCAAGGTGCATCCTGTAGGGCACTCTCTGGATAGGACTTCCAGAACTATTATAAATAGTAATGGACTTAGTACTGAGCCCTGGTGCACCCCCATCTTCACTGGGAATTCATCACTGTATCCCGGCTCCGACACGGCTACGTACATTATCATACATGCTTTGTAGAAGTCTAACCAACCACTGATCCACACCAAGTTTGCGCAGAGCCCACCAAATCACCTCATGTGGCACCATGTCAAAGCCTTTTCCAGGTCTATAAAGGCCATGTATAGTGTCTTGTTGGCTGTCAGGTACTTTTCTTGCAGTTGGTGTACAATAGAAATTGCATATGTTGTTCCTCTACCTGGCATGAAACTGAACTGCATTTCATCAATGGACACTCTCTCTCTGAGGAGTTTATCATGTGAGACCTGAGTATATGGATGACAACAATCCTGATTTCAAGGTTTAGACTGTTGTGAACAATGCTCTTCCAGAAAAACTTGTATATTGGGAGGAAACTTGATTATTTGAAATGAAGTGACATGAATGCATTGCTGCAATGAATAAGTTTGATTCATCCACCTGAATCACCAGACTGTCTGATCCATGTGGGTGAATCAAACTTATTTTGGGAAGTTATTATTTTTCTATGTTGAGAATTTGATTTAATTATTATGACCAAGTTTTTCTCATTTCTCCAGAGTGGACTGCTCATCTCCCTGTCCACAAGTTGAACAATGTGTGCCAAAGGTCATGTTTACTCTCTATCCCAAGTCTCAAGTGACAAAACTGGAAAATGTAAGATATTTGTGCTGTTTTAGCTAATTAAACTAAATGAACCTTAATATCTTGAGTATGATGCACAGATGCCAAAGAATAGGGTTTGTATTTGGAGTTCATTTTAGTAATACCAATTGTGAGCTCCTGATCCATATACTTTAAACCCTTTTTTTCACAAGGTTGAATATTTTTTAATTAAAAACTAATCCACTAAATTTACCACCTGGAGCAATTTAGAGATTGTTTACCCTGGAGTTTTTAGTACACCCCGAATGGTTTGTTAACTGATGAAAAACCCATAGTTGTAGATTTTCTTTTGGATTAAATAATTTGCTTTGCCTTATTATAGTCTATAGGAAAGAACCTGCTGTAGAAAAGGATCAGACCCTTAGGCTAAAATAGTTTTCATTTCATTCAGTTGAAGTGTCATAGTTTTGTGTCTTATTGTTCTATGACTTCTTGCATGAATTAGATTATGTGAAAACTTAAATGACATACTCATTAAAGTTTTCACATAATCTAATTAATTGACTCATTTTTGTATTATTCAGATTGTGAAGTCACTGGGTGGAGTTGTGGTGACGAATCCTCAACACTGTTCTCACTTGGTCTGTCCAAGTCTGGCACGCACCATCAAATTCTTTATTGCCATCAACTGTTGTCGACATATTCTCACAAAAGAATGGCTAGAGGATAGTGCCACGCACAACAGGTTTCTAGGTAGCACATTCTTTTTTCTTACAAAAAGTTTTGTTTAAACCTCAGATAAACCAAACATAAAACAATATTTAACCACATGATGACCAAATGCTTCTTTCTTTAAACCGAATTAAATAAGAGTATTCTGAAGTAAACATTCAGGGGACATGACATATATATACATATTTTAAGAATTTTGGCATTAGCAAATGAAGCAGTCAAATGTTAAGTTAAGTCTAACTTTTTTCTTGACTGCTTTTGCGTTAGCAAACAACTTTACTGGCTTATTTTTGTGAGCTTCTTTTTGTCCAGAGGGAGGCCACTATCTATCTGTCTTCAGAAGGTTCTGAAATTTTGAAATTATCATTGTTGTTTCTATATTGACACATAGTTCAAGAAATACATGGAATGTATTAACTCAGCCCCATTACATGTCTTTTTGTCAACAGAAGAATCAAGATATGCTCTAAAAGATGAGAGAGGAGAGGCAGCTCTAGGCTGTGTTTTGTCTGAATCAATCAAAAAGTCAAATACAAGGCCTCTACTGCAGGTGACACCTTATTCAACTTCTTATCACAATTTTGTCTTTAGAATGGGCTTCTTTAATTGCATCAACTATCTTTTTGAGAATTAAATGTTTATCTCCTTTCTTTTTTTTCATGTATATAAAAATATGAAAGATATTCCCCGTTTAAATGTATATTTCTCCCTTCCCTTGGAACTAGAAAATGTATTTATTCTTATCTAATGATTCAGCCCCTGACCTTTTAGATTTCATACACTTAGATGTACAAGGTTCATGCTAAGTTCTAGTCCTAGTCCTCAATTTGAGAATTTTTTTTATTTTATTTTGCTTAAAAAGTGTTACCAATCTTTTTTCAAGAGAATATTCTTTTTTTTACCAATCTTTTTTGTAGATATCATGTAATATTAGTTTTCAACAACTTTTTACGTAAGTTGATAAGTGAGACATTGTTTGTTTTGTCTAGGGTCTGACGTTCTACATCAGTCCAAGCACAGTGCCACCAGTCTGTGAGTTGACCAGCATCATTGAAAGTGCAGGCGGCGCTGTAGTGAAGAAAAGACCCGCTGCTAAACACATTGCAGCTTTGATGGACGAACAGGTGGGAAAATATTATTTTGTGGGCTTTCATCATTTTTAATCAGATTGTTGATTTTATTCCAAAAAAAGAGAAAAGAATTGTAGATTTTTAAAAAAATCAATTTTTTTATCAGCTCACATGTAAATAAAACATGAGCAACTGTTTAAACATGAATCATGTTCAGGGTCTAGATTCGAACATCAGTTGATGCCACAATTCATTCACCTTGTCTATACCCATTCTGATGAGCTGAAAGCGCAGTTGATAGAGCGTGTGGCCATCATTTTGGTGACCGCAACATGATTTCCAGTTCTGGCAAATTTTTCAGCCCACCAAGCACTGAATGGGTATCTAGTCTTTTCAGGCCAAGCGAAGTAAAGTCGGCCAGGAAATCAATGGCAAACTGCCTTAAATGTCATATGCACAAAAAATCAGGACTTTACTCCTCATTATACAACGCTCAGTAATGAGCTTGGCTAACTTTATATTCTTTTAAAGGCATACTTATGAGGGTTTTAGCCTGAAATACTGTGAATAATCTGATTTCCTTTAAAATTCATATTAGTTAGTTTTTGTTTATGATGTTTTCTCATTAATTTCAGGGTCACCCAAAATTCATTGTGTTAACCTGCCTGAATGATTTGCATTTGAGTCATGATTTACGCACAAGAAAAATCCGTAAGTAAACTCATTTGCAATAGGTTACAATTATATAGCTAATTTGAGTTTGACATGAAAAGAGTTGACTTTGATTCTGATAAACATATTTTTCTTTAACATTTCCATGCCTTAATTTGTCAAACCATAAATATTATCAAAATCTGCTGATGATTGAGGCCTTTCTTTAGATAATTTATCATCATGCTTTAAAGAAGTTCATTCTCTCCCACATCATGTCTTCAACTTCCATTTAGCTACATGTTTATTTGTAACTCATTTAATGTGTGTCTTGGTAGGTACCTTCACACTAGACCTTGGAATCAGAATGTTTTTGTTCTGTTTGTAGGTGGTTGTTTGTGATGATTTTACTTGTATTGATAATTTATTGATTATCGATTGTACAATGCATTTGGTTTCTCTGTTGTCCCCAGCAATCTTCAATGTTGAATTTATCCTGACTGGCGTGATGAGACAAGAGGTGGACTTCAACAATTTCAGAATGTCTGTGCAATAGTGTGTTTTCCTTGAAATCCTTACTTTTCAGTTGTTGATTTGAGACGATTCAAATATGTTTATGTATTATAGAAGATAACAGCTTTGTTGTGGCCATACCTGTAGAAAAGTCTGATCTAAACTTTTAGTAGCAGTTGGCTAAATTAGCAAATTTACATGATAAATAAACAAAGGTAATAAATTATATTTAAAGAAATTGAACTTGCATTAAATGAAAGAAATTAACCCTGATTTCATTCACTGTGAGACTATGACTCCTTTTGGGTTTTGAGATCAAACAATCATATGAAATGTAAGAATATGTATTTTGTATAATGTAATCTTTGGTATTATTAGGCACATAGGAATAGTCATTAACAAATATATGTATGTGAATTGAATGAAATACATACATGCCTGTTGAAGATTTTAGATTATTTTTTAGGCAAATAGGAATAGTCATTAACAAATATATTTATGTGAATTGAATGAAATACATACATGCCTGTCAAAGATTTTAGATTATTTATGTACAGTCGAACCTCGATATAACGTAACTCGATTCAACGTAGATTTCGAAATAACGTATGTTTTTCAAAAGCATGAGTTTTTCCCCCTCTTTGTCTTTATTAGTTTTACCTCAATATAACGTAGTTCTTTTAAAGTAGATTTTGGTATAACGTAGTTTTTTTCCCGTCTGATATCGTATAATCCTCTAAAATTCACCTCGATTTAACGTAG
>JAUUEB010493169.1:0-29162 GCA_032362205.1 Clione limacina | reverse complement strand
TGTTCTGGTTCCATGCGTTTTCCCCTTTTTTACACCCATTGGTAATAAAAAATGGCCCTTCCCTCTATTACGGCCATTTTTTTTGGTCCCAAGTGTGGCCTTAATAGAGGGATTCTACTGTATTACAAAAATAAATAGCTACAGACCATTGAACAAAAGTAAACAATTAATACAAAATTTTATTATGAAATATTTGTTTTCATTATTTTTAAATGAATTATATTAATTGAATTAACAATTTTCATTCAACCTCTATTGTGTATTAACAATACTATGGAAATCAGTTGAAGTAATGTTTGAGGAAATAAAAGACACTTTAGAATTTGGCTTTTGGAATAAATATTTTGAAAGAAGATATTCACATGATCAGTAGTCTTAAAAAGAGAAGAAAAATTCTCTTATATTAAATAGTTTAACACTATTTAAAGATGATGAAATATGGTGTAGTATCATAATAAATAAATTAAGTGCATGAAATTAACTTTTCTTAAAGATAAGTTATTTTGAAACAAGCCAGCAGCATTAACTATGCCTTGACTTTTAGATTTTAGGGCCACATCATTGTTTCAATACATATAATTTACAAGTTGTTAAGATAGTATGACCACCTGTTTTCATGTTATGTAAGCATCAGTTATTTTAAATTATCTACCTTATGTCCACCCGTTTTAGTTTGGCTTTTTTTGACAGATTCACAGCAGAATTTATTAATTTTTTTACAGCTCGATTGTTCTTGCATATTTCATGTGATGATCTATATGTACAAACAGTGGTTGTAAAACAGATACAAAAATGATGGAAGGTACTTTGTTCATATAAAAAGACTGAAAATAATAAGACATTCCTATTAAGAATCTATTTTTAAAATAAGTGAAGAAGAAAGAAAGCATCCTTGATAAAATACAAATATCGGATATTATTTTTGCTGTTTGTTCAGTTGAGTATTAAAAGGAGAAAGAAAAAATGAACCTTCTGAATGCTTATTCCCACAACAAAAACAACATAGAGATTTGAAATTTGTTTAGTGGCTAATTAGATAATCCCTTATTAATGAGACAGTTTTGATAGAAACATGAGACAGATATTTCTACAATTATTGATAATTAGTGCATTGTTTATTTCAAATATGTAAGTACAGTACATGCATCAACAAAGTAACAGTTTATATTAACGATTAAATTTATAACAACATAATATAGCATTGTTTATGCCTAAAGCCTCACATGTAAAACAACATATATACCTATGTACATGATTTTTACTTATACAGCATAGAAAAGAATGGAACTACTTGCTATAAAGCCAGGATGTAAACAACAAAGTGTTGGTGCATAGAAACTGAAGGAAATTTGTAAATTTTTGCTCACTCTGGAAGGAAACATTTTTTTTGCTGCCTTGGCTGTAAAGAAAACAAATATTTCTCTTTGTGCTTGTCTTTGGGTGTAAACAAATGGGACATTTTTCTTCTTGTGCTTGTCATAGGAAGTAAATCTATCTGAATATCAGGTCACATGACAAGCAGTTAAACATCATTCAGCTGAAGAAGATCGTCAGATGACGGTCGAAAGCTCCTGCTGAGCTTCAATCCACTACCTCGAAGGTAAATGTCTTAATCATTCAACTTATTCTATCTGCATATGTTACATTGTAGTCAGCTGTTTCATAAAACAAAATCTGCATATTATAGTTATACATTCCTTTAATTATGATGAGTTCTCTGATACAATATTAGTGATTCTTCTGAGTAGGTTATGAAATAGCTTAATGAATTAACATATGAAATATATTCATTGTTCGTTCATACCAGAAGGGATGTTACATAATTCATACTTTTTTACATTTTGAGAATGTGCACAAAACAAATTCACCGAAAACTGTTACATAATGAGTTCCATTTTTAACTGTAAAGCATTGAATATCAATTAAAAAAACAACAACCCAAAAGACCAATTAATTAGTTAACAGAAATATTATTCAGGATATAGTGTTATATCAATGTGTGTACTTTATGAATCTTAGTGACTTGTCATAGAATTAGGTCAAAGGTTACTTAAAAACTTGAGCAACAATTTCCACATAAGCATTTCAAGAAATATTTGAGATAAAAGTGGTGTGGAAATATGTTAAAGGCACTTATTATATTGAGTAAAATCATCATGAGTTGGGATATACACTGAAAAATATCAATAAATGGATACATTACACCCAAAAGTAAATTTTAAAGGAGACACCTTTATATATACATATATACTTGAGTTTGCATTATACATATAGTTTACATAGGTTTTATTGTGTTTACATTTGGTATGTCGATGAGTCTCTTTTTTAAACTACCATTCTTAAAACATATTGACATGATGTAAAAATAAATACAAAATATGAATATGAATATAGATTTAGAACATAAAGCACAAACCTGTTAAGTATACAACACTGTTTTGATAAAACATGGTATACATCTTGTGATGACAAGTTTACCTTTAATAGCTTAAGAGTTAATAAACTTTAGTTGATTTTTTACAAGATCAGTTCCATCAACATGAGCATCTTACTTCTGATTTCATCTTAACTTGTCAAGTATACATACAAAAAGTCAGAGCTCTTTTTAAAGAGTATTTCGACAAATATGCATAGGTTAGTGTGTATTATCACAACCGAAATTACTGTTTAACAATATCTATGATTAATTGAAGAAATATATTTAGTTGAAAATTATAATAATAGAGAGCCCTAGGGTTTATCAATTTACTATTTTCCCCAAAGAGGGCTCTAGCGCTTCTGTCTGACCCTGGCCAAATAGCTTTCAATTTATTTTTTGTGAGATTTGCCATCTTAACTTTAAATCTTTCAGTTGGCCCTGCATTTTTTCTTTTAAGATAGCTTTCTTTCTGCAGCTTCAATAAAATACCTTGGACATAATTTAATTGTGAATGAATTGTTTTATCAAATTCAAAACATAAGCCTGAGACAACCCTGATATATCAAAAGGTAAAAGAAAGTGAAAAATAAATGAAAAATAATTTGTTCATCCCTAAAAGGGAAACTTGTTTTCTGTTTGCCACAAAGAGTGGCATCCATTGAAGGGATCAAACCGGCAACTCACACTTGCCCTAGACCACGCTGATCCCTGATGAGAGGATGACTAACAATCATTCCAAGAAGACTTGTTCATTTTTTCACTATTGTCACTTTTGAAAGAATGTTGATGTAAGACTATAGCACTTTAGTTTACACATTTAAGAGTGAAATCATAAACTTCATGTTCAAATAGTTCGAAGCAAATGAAATGAATGTACAAAGACAAAACTTAGTATGATTTTGTGAAATATCACAATAACAAAGTGCCCAAAGCTCCTACATATCATACAGCTGATATTGTTCTAGGTTATATCATCTGGTATCTTAGGGTGTATATTGCACATAGTTTAAAGAAAATACCATTAAAGTCAAAGGAATGTTATTTGTGGAAGTTAGTATGATATAGACATCAACTACAACACCAACCCTTAACAGCACAAAAATGCAATTTAGTTTTGAACACACAGACTCATTCTTTTAATTAATAAGGAGACAGCAACAAAGAATTCTCCATGAGACTTTGACCTCGTCATCCTTCCTCCAAGTCTCATAAGCTGTGTATGTCTTGCAGCTCTATTTTAAAACTCACATCTTTCATTCTTATAGCATGGTACAATGACGTTGCAAAAAATGAAATTACCTTGATATGCTGAATGTTTTGACATAAGCCAATATAACAAATCAACAGGCATTTCAATTGAAACATATTGAGAACATCTCTGTTTAAGGATTTGAGAAAGAAAGCTAAATGTCTACTGTGTGGAGAATAAGTCAAAGTTTGTGATAGTCATCAATTATTGTCATGGAAGGAAACCGTTAGTGATGGACTTGTGTCAAGGTCTAATGTAAGTGAATCTGCCCTGAACCATGGTTTAATTTCTACACTCACTCTTCTGCAACAATCCAAATAACAACTCTTGGAAATTAAATCTCAAATGTTGTATAATTGATAATGATCATTGATCAAGTCAATCTTAGACTTCCTTTTCCTCAGCCTTGTTTGACATGTGCTTGTGTGTAACCTCTGTCACATGTTTTACATGCACGACAATACTATGCTGTGTATGTATTGAAGAAAAATTCACAAACCAAAATGCAATTCTCCAATTTGGCTTACATGTTTAAAACTCCATGGTCATTTTTATTAACTTTGTCAACGAGTTAGACAGCTGAGCAATACTAATAAGTTTTTGTATTGAATCAAGTTTACAAAATGAACACGTCATTACAATCTTGGAAGGCATCAAGATCATTTTTCAAATCTTAGTTTTATGTCACTGACTTTGGCCTGGCGCTGAGTATCCACTTCTCCCATACCTGGCTTTTGTGGTGACTTTGGCTTTTGAGTCAATGCTGACATCTGTGGCGGTGGTGTTTTGGATATGAATTTTGTGTTGTAAGCATTGGGGTTGGCTTTAGGGTACTGAGGCTTGTCATATGCAGCTGGCTTTTGTGCTTGTATGAAAGTAACCTTTCCTTTGTCTGTGCTGGTTGACACTACAGCTGAATCATTAATTGTGCTATACACATTATTGATATTTTCTGTACTGTTGCCAGTAGCTGAATCTGATAAAAAAGAAATAAAATAATATTTATCAAAAACACAAAAGAAAAATAGAGATACCTTTTGTAGTTAAAAGCAGAGTACATGTATCATGAACTTAAACTTGTATTCGGCAGTGAATTGTAAATTTTTCAAATTAGTTTTATGTAATGATAAAAGGATCTTTAGTTTAAAACTGGTGGGGTATTTGTTTTAAGAAGGGGTAGATTTAAAAAAAAAAATAAGATGATCAGGAGGTTTAAAGAGTGAGAGTACACTGAATTAGTTGTATGATTCCCTAAAAGTGTGAGATTCTAATGAACGTTTGAAGCAAGCAAGAGTTCCACAGGCTTTGGTTTTTGTGGAAGATTGTTCCACAACTGTGTTATGTAAGTTGCTATACTTTTAGTTGAAAATAAAACCACTTAATTATATATCTATGACAACAGATGTGCTTACATTTCCTGTTATCTGACACACTAGTTGAGACAGTAGCTGAACTGTTATTCAGAGATGACTCAGACTTGTTATTCTTCACAGCATGGTTTGGAGCTCCAGCCTTAGTCATATCTGCACATAAACAACAAATAAACATATCTTTATCATCCAACAACACCAACATTTGTTTCTTCTTTTAAGATACATACATCCCTCTTTATTCAAATTTAGATAATTATTCATAAAAAGGTACATAAAATCAAACTACTATTGTTGATCTTTAGATGTAAGTTCAAAGCTATAACTCTTACATTTTTTTGTACATTGATTTATTTAGAGTCTTGTACAAAGAGAGTGCATAGTAATGGGTAGAATATTGACTATCCCGCAGTTTTCCTTACAGGTGTTTTTCTGTACATTATAGCAGATCTTCAAATTATCTTATTTTTTAAAAGAATGAAAAATAAAATATTAAAAAATGCAAACAGTACTTGAATAACTTTAGATTTTGTTGAAGCTTGTATCACAAAAGCTTGTATCTCCATAAGTTTTTACCAGTAAAAGGACAAAATTAAAATTACATGCAGGGCTTACCTTAATGTTGCAGCAACATCAACCAATCTCAAGTAACAAACAATTAATGACAGCCATCATTTTAATTGACTCACAAATGTGTAAAAACTTCTTAAGTAATGAATATTTTTTGACACAAGAAGTGTAATTGAATATGTTTATTGTTAGGTACTTTTTCAAAATTTGACCAATGTAACCTAAACAACCAAAGCATAATTTTTAATGCAAAGGCTGAATTTGATTTAAAAAATCTTTTATCACAGAAATCTTCTTTTTATTCTGCTCTCACTCATCAATATTGACTTTGAATCTTGATACAGAATTAACTTTGATCCATAAATTAACTGCTTCAATTCAATCACTAAGTTACCATGCCAGATCTGATTAATTGTGGCTTCATAATTTCCTAGCTCTCCTAAATAGTTGGTACTTCTGTCCAATCAGTGTATTTCAGAGTAAAGTGTAATGTGTATTATGTAATAATTGTGGAAGGGAATAAACATTTCTCTAAATTCCTACACAACAAAAATATTTAAAACACACACATAAAAAATTCAACAAATTCAAGAAGGTCATTCAAATATTTCTAGGGGTAACATTTTTTTTACCCTAACAGAAAGGAGTAAGTTGACGCAAAACATGAACTCCTGTTATTATAAGAATATTTAGTGCACTGAAAGCAAATATTCTTATAATAACAGGAGTTCATGTTTTGCGTCAACTTAGGGATCGTTCTTTAATGACGTCAGCAGTTTTTGGACCCCCCTCCTGTCAGTCAAAATTTAACACTGGGCCCTATGGAGATCAGCTGTGTCTAAGGACCCCCCTCCACCAGAGCTGATGTCATTAAAGAACAATCCCTTACTCCTTTCTGTTAGGGTAAAACGATTTTGACCTCTAAACTTTGTTATGTTGTTATCATAACTTGCATGTGACTTTACCAAACTAACTAGATCCAAAATCACATTCAAACCCAAATTTAAATCTCACCTTCTTACTTTGGACCAATAGAAAACTATAAGTACAGTATGTATAAATAAAACATTGACTAGTTGGAACTTGAAAAGGCAGCAAAAGCATTTGAAAATTCTGCATTTTAACATGGCGCATACTGTACACTTATTCAATCAACATAAATGACACACAGTTCTTAACAAATTTGAATATCGTTGTTGAAACAATATCAGGAAAAGATGAAACATTGTGTGCTTTTTTTCATTGATTGTAACGTTTATTTTTGAATAAGTATAACATAAGATCGTTTTAGATAATTTACAAACCAAATCCAAATCATGATAAGAATAGAGCAAAGGATTGGGTTAAAGCAATTTAACTTTATTGAAATAAGTAAATAAATTCAAATACATTGTGATTAATGTTTTTTTTTTTATTGGTAATTAAGTGCATGTCCATGTATATGTTCTTATTTAATGTGCAGTCAATTCCTGACAACTGTGTTATAACTAAAAGTAAATAAACACATATTTCTTTCGAAAGTTGTATAATATTGATTCATAAAGGGCATTGCTGTAACTCATATATGAAGTTATTTATACCCAAGGGTAGTACCTTGAATATATTTTTTATTTCCACCCACTTGTTTATTTAGATTAAATTCTGAAGCGAGCGGCTTGCCAAAAGAATCCAAATAAACAAGTGAGTGGAAAAAAGATATCTTTATGGTATTACCCGTGGCTATAAATTACTTCAAATATGAACAAAACACATACATATCAGAATTCATATCAAAATTTATCAAATGAATATAATTCCATCTTGAATTCATCTAGCCTAAATGAGGTTTAAGAGGAATGTTTGTGCAAAACTAAAATCAAAATGCCACCTTGTTTATATAATAGTAGAAAATGTTAGTACTATATTAGGTACCAATGTGCACACACATAAGGCCACTACAGAAACACAAACCAAATAGATGTTGTATCAGTGGGAATTCATAATTAGGCATGGGATTAAAATTGGTAAGTAAATCATCATAGATTAAAAAATTCAGTTAAATAAGATTGAAACTCTAATCAAAGCATTATGTGCAATTTCCAGTTTAATAAGTTCAATGCATAATAATAGTGTGTGTGTGTGTGTGTGTGTGTGTTTGTGTGCATTGTCATCCCTTCACATGTTACTAAGAGTGTTGTATGAGTTACCACCTTTTTAATTGCCTTTTTTCAAGTTTCTCTTTTCTTACTCTAGGGTCTTTTATTGCTCAAATCAAGTGCACAGAAAAAAAAATAATCTTTTTTAGAGTAAACAACAGATAAACTGAAAACATGTTAACAAAACACCCGCTGAACAAGCTTATTTTTAAGTCGTGATCGCTTTACTTCTTTGATGGAAAAAACATTTCAGAACTGAAACATTGTCTAAACCGAAAACAAAGGTCGGTTTTGTGGATTTAAGCATTGTTTTCTTTTTTTTCATACTACATAACATAAGAACAAACAAAAAATAAACTTTGTCATTTCAATTTAAAAGAAGAACAAAAAGCAAATAAATATGTTAACAAAAAACTGACGAAGGAATAACTATCATAATATTTAAATCAAGGAGAGGATATTTTTGTTCAGGTATATGGTGTAGACTTACAACAGGATAGGGTAATTCTTCTTCTTAGAGTTATTTAACTTAATCTGATACAGTTAAATAAAACAATAAATATTACTCTATACATAGAAATTCCTTTTTTAAGATACAGTCAAACTCGGTTAAACCAAATTGTTTGGGAAGGACAATTTTGTTCTGTTTAAACAAAACCACTGTTTTTCAGTAAAATTTCATATGCTGGGGGTCAAAAGGCAGCGAGTGAAGGCCGTCTGTAATGTCCCAATCCATGCCCTACTTTATTTTTTAAGATAGGCAACAGTCTCACTCATTCCCGTCTCAAAATACAAGTCAAACTTATTTTGGTTAGTATCTTGGTAAAGTTTTGGTGCTTTTGGCGATAATTTATCTTCCAATAACCAAAATGATGGCATTAAATTGATGGTTTTGTCAAAATTTGATCCGTTTAAACATGCCAGCTGTTTATTTTGTTGTTTTAAGCATGTTTCTTTAACAAAGATATAGAGGGAAAGAAAAATTTGGCTTAAGTGTGTGCGGTTTAAACGAGTTTGATTGCATTTGTAAGCTATGTACATATACACACATATCCATTTGTACATAAAACACATAGACACTTAAAGCTGACAGGGAGAGCATACTCTCAAACCTTCCACACAAGAATATAGTCAAACCTGGGTAAAGTGGCCACTCTTAAGACCTGCTGAAAATGGCCACTTTAGACATGACTTTAAATAGGAAAAAACAATGAGAGGACAACTACTGCAGTTCAACCTTATTCAAGTTTGACTGTATTTAAAAAAGAAAAAATATTTAAAAGACAAAAATCTTTTTAAGATTTATTTACAAAAATATCCAAATGAAGATAGTTAAAAAGGTTACAGATACAAGGGACACAGCTCTAAGAAAATGTTTGTATATATTTATAAAGCTTTTTAGCCAGGACGTTTTTAACTAGCTGTAGTAATTCTTTGCTTGAAGAATGTAACTAGAAAAGCTATCCACTCAATTAGATCAATGTTCACGGCGAGATTCTTGTCAATACCTAGGGTCTTGATATCATCATTTACCACTTACAACCACGATTGAGTTGGGCGGCCCACTCCGGCTTTGCCTGACACTTCAAGATCACAGGCTTTCTCAGCCAAATTTATAGTGAAAGACATGAACAAGACAAGGATTATACAAATTAATGGTACAATGTAACTTCAAAGAACACATCACAACGTCAACAACTTGAAAAGGATTGCTTTGTCATGTTTTAGTCACCAAAAACTAATATCCAATGTTAGATTTGTTAGAAAGAGAGTGAATATGTTATGACTTAGAAAGACTGACTGAATTATTATATAAACAATACCTTTCTGTTTGTTTTGTTTGGCGTTGTCTGCAGATAATTTAATTAAAAATAAGACATCTATGAAAAATATTCATTTTCCCATAAGACAATGATAACAAATTGAGTGGAAAGATAACAAATGTTCTGAACTTACAACAACGACATTCTTAACGGCAGTATTTAACTTTAAGGTTTGAACATTTCAGAAAAACCTGTAAAACTAGCCTACGCTTAACTTATTTATTGTCTTGACTAAGGTTAACAATGGGTACTCAAACTTTAGGCAATGTATATTTTAAAAAAAGCTTAGAAAATAAAAATATGTCTCCAATTGATTTGTCTGGGTTTGATAATTTATTATTGTAAAGCAGGTAGAGACTGCGTTGTATGGGGATACGTTCTGTATAAGTTAAATACAATTTATTGTTACTATTGAAAAAATCTTATTCATCTCTTCAGTGCGTATTTATTTTGAATGAAAAGCAGCTAGATTTTTACACACATGATGGAAAATTTGATACATTTTGTACATATAGGCATACTACCATTGTACAAAGCTTGTTTTACAAAATATCATTCATAGATTTATGAGATAATGTAGTTTGAAATACTCTCAAAACTGGCTTGTAAGCTGACTCAAAGCAAATTATTTCATGTATGTTATCCCCTCCCCCTCCCCGATAAGCCACCAACCCCGCTCATGGCCTGCATTTGTCTTTTGTACAAGCTGTCTTTTTAACTCTCTATAAAGTCAATTTTAACTCATAGGATGCATATGTTGCTTTTGTCCCTAACATGGCAACCAAAAGAGGTTTATCTGTAATAGGCATTGCTTTAGAGAACTTAACTAATACAGGAGTGAGGTAAGTATATATCTACACATCTACCAATCACTTCAATATAAATGAAATGATTGTCTCCCCTCATGCTCCGATAATGATTTGACAAATAAACATATACAGAGGAGTACTCCCATCAAGCCTTTAGGAATAATTAAACATTAATTTGAAAATAAAACAACAACATTGACCAATAAGAATCTAACCTCATGCATAAATATGATGTTTATGTTATGAATACATGATGTGACTTTGTATGATGAAGGCATTACCTGCACATCGAATCACATCTTTGTGGTGACCTAATGAAACTTTCTCTATTTGTTTATTTTGAAAAAGATAACAATTATTATTAGGCAAAGATGATAAGCTATCATACAGTATACTTAAATTAAGCATGGTTGAAAAAGAGAGGAGGAACAGATAATTAAATAAAACAAAATGTGGTGATCATAAAAAGTGTTAATGAGTTTGATTATAACAGTATAGACCAAAATAACAAGCATAGAGATTTCATTATAAAACTGTAAGCAATGAACTTTACTCTGTTTTGTGTATCTAAAAAAAAGATGAAATAAATATTAGGCACAAAGACAAAATCTAGTATATCTGAATTTGGCATGGATGATAAAGAGAAGCTGGTAAAAAACCAAAATGAGATAAGTCAATGAAAACAATTGACTTTTATACATAAAGCAAAGTATAAACCAAAATAATTAGTGTGGAGATTTCTTTACAAACGTGGAAAAACAACTGTTTTTTTTATAGATAGGATACATGTTTTGGTACCTCTTGTATATATAATTCTATATCTTAAGACAAAATAAGAAAATATGGGAGAGCATAATAATATGGAATGGTATCAAACAAATAATCTTAATAAACTATTGACACTATGAAAAATCCCTTTATTCAAATTCATTTCACATTGTAACATATTGAATAAAAATGTTTTTTTTTCACTTGATTCAGTCATGAGTCAGAAAAGTTTGCATTCTGTTTTTTTTTATAATAATATCAAGAAGTTGAAGTATGTCATCCCAAGAATTTTTTTTTATAAAAGTTAAAAATGGTGCACATTTAGAGCATTTTTTAATCTCAAATGAGGGGTGGGGGGAGGATTCTCCCATGTCCCCTGGCTATGCGCCCGGTTCAAGATTTAGAAAAATTTAGCAAATAATTGTTCACTAAGGTTCACTAAATACTAGCAAAGGTCTATGTTTAAAAATTTAACAACATCAAGAAGCAGTATTTCCAGAGGGCACAAGAGGTTTTTTACAAGATTGCATATTCATAGCCATACCTCGGCTGTTAGATGATGTTTTACTGGAGTCACCATATCTATCACAACAAGGCAGACATTGCTTCCAGGCTTTGACAGCATCTTTTTTCAGAACACAGTAGAAAATGAAAATCCATAATCCCTAAGAAAAAAACACAGAAATAGATGTGATAAATAATTGCAAAATTATTGTTTCATGATAGTGCATCAAATTATATTCACCAAATAAGCACAGTTAAAAACAATATCATAGAATATTATCATATGGTATATTAATTGATTAATTGAAAAACCATTTAAAAATAAGATAGTTATCACTTTATGTTATGACAAGGAAATATCATTTGTTACACATTTGATACAATAACATAAATACCTAGCAGAATGGTATTTGTATGTGATGAACACTGCCTAAAGAATAAAAGTTGTTAAATTTGTAAAGTACTGAGAAAATGAAAAAAATTGAGCAAGTGACCTTTTTCATAGCAAATCCAGTGAAAAACTTATTGTCAATGTTGTTCATGACTAAAAAACATGATATTGTACAAGTATGTTATCAGTTATGAGGAATTAGGGGATCAAATAGACTAGATATTACACTGATATTGTCTCTATGATAGCTAAGGGGACGTTCATAAGAGTTATATAGCAAATGATAAGGTGAAAAACATTTGCTTCGATTTGCTATATAAAATCAGGAAGTATGAGCTGTTGTTCATCAAGACTTTGTAAATAATTTTTCAGTCAGCTAATAATAAGCTAATTTACGCAGCTAATAAACACCCCCTAAGAATCCTAAAATATTTTGGTATAAAACAAAAAAAATTAGAATATAATATAAATCCTTTAATAGACTAGTTTCTGATGTAGCAGAATTCTGTGTAATCTAGTCACTAAATTAATGCAGTTTTGACCTCACACTTATTTCATTTGTCATGGGTTCTGTTATTCAATAGCATTTGGGGATATTAATATGGCTGATACCAAAGATGAGGTAAACAGTCTGCGGTTGATACCCAGTATGTGTGTATCAGCATTATCATAGGTTGTACATACCTGTAAAGAATTGAAGATTGCAAATAAGTAATAGAAGACAACACTGGCTGCGCCAATGGCAAAGATGGCAAATATCCATGTTAAACCCAAGAGGATGACTACACCTATAGCACCCCTCAGGCGTTGCACAGTACTGTTGAAACAAAAAGGACAAAATGTTTAAATAAATTGATTTCAGTACATGATATATTATCATGTAAACACAAGAACTATTTATTTGTCTGAGTAGGTACTTTTTCAATATCTATAACCTTCAGTTGTGGGGCTCTGTTGCTCAGTAAGCTAGCCTGTCAGCCGATCACGCAAAGATCCCAAGTTCAATTCAGGGAAGGTGCAATTATGTGTTTTCATTCCTAATTTCTTACATTGTGCTAAAATCCTGAAATACAAATAAAGTAAAATCAAACCATCCCTATGAATTATCTGACCTCCGCTTTATTGAGACATGTCTTTTCACTAACTTTGGTCTTTGAATACAACCAGCGGGAAAACTGTCCCAATATATATGAAAATGAAAGTAAATGACAAAAAGCAATAAAATCATGCAGTCAAAAGCAAGAAGAAGGCAATTACAACGAATATTCCTGGCTTTTGTCATAAATCAAAGATTGGATTTGAAAGTGTGTTTGACAAAGCAATTTTGACCTAGAAGGTGCATATGAATTTCTAATTGAGAACATTTTTGGAGACAAAATTCAAAGTAAAAAATTTGCAAAAGCACCCAAATGTCTTACCTAAATCTGTCTGACTTGTTAAGTTTTGAGCTGGACCTCAGTTGTCTGATGACTAAGAAGAATGCAAAACAGTTGAGCAACAAAATCAGACAAACTGGGCCTACAAATGCTGCGTAGAAGGCTGGGTTTTTTATCCAACAGCTGTGGGAAAAATGTTTATAGTAAGACATTCTATTTTTACTTTAAATCAACCACAGGTATCTTGCAAAGATTCTATTTATTTATTTTTACAATAACATGCATTCAATAACCATAAAATATGAATGTTGTGAAATGTTTTAAGTCCAACCCAACTTAAGTGTAAGGTATTTTCAAGAAAGGTAGAAATCAAATCATTGTCGTGTCTTTAAAATCAATTTTAAGAATGTTGACCCAATATACAATTTCAAAAAACATATAACTGTAACACATAAAGAGCAAATTTTAGCTAGAAGAGTTATGAAAAGAACAATCAAATTTCCAGTAGCTACTAAAAATAAAGAATTGGGAATACTTTTAGCCAAGTCTGTTGTCTTATTTGTGATATGTTTCATAGTTATTACTCACCACAATTTCCTTTTAATTGCTAGTTATCATGAATGTCAGTATCATTATCATATATTTCGTATTGCAAGTCTGCAATGATGATGATGAAAATCAAATATTCTTAGATTTCAGTCCTATTAATAAAACACAACAATAATTGAATTTCTTATATACTCACAGCCCACTGTTGATAAAGCCATAGTTATCTGTGGTATCAATTCCTAAAGTAACTGCAACTACCACCAGAGGAATTCCTAAAGATATGATTTTGATAGAAGTATAAGTCTGGAAAATACTACAAAATTAAACAAAATCAAAACTTAGAGAGGAATTTCTTCAATTTATTATGAGACAACAGCACAAAGCCATTCTTTTACATCAAATATTATTACAACAAATAACAGTGTATTGAGACCACAAGCATATGTTGGTAGAGTGAACAATGCCCACAAATATGTTTGTTTTAATGAATCACATAATATATAATTCTAAAATGTTCACAAGAAGAGAGTATCTTCTATTTATCTATTTATTGTAAATAAACAATACAAGGTCTAATCTGAGTTATCTACAGATTATGAAAAACACTCAGAAAATATTTTTCTTATCAACATTAGAATCTTTTGAACAGAAAAGATACTACAAAAATCTTACATCACATAATCATTTACTAGATAAAGTAAAACTTTATTATAAAGATCAGAGATTATCACGACAAAAATTGTCTTAATAGGCAAGTGGTATTGATAAAGAAGTCAATTATATAATTAAAAAAAACTAATATGGCCAATCAAGACCACAAGTCTTTAGGACATTTATTTTTCTTTCCAAAAACCAAGTGCAACTGTCCTTATAAATATTGCAGTACATAAATAACTTACCCCATCCCACCAGGGCACATTTGAGAATAAACCTAGAGAAGTAAGTCTTGAAGACTAACACAAGTGCAAGGTACATATAAAATGCTTCTACTGCCATCCATGTCAACGATGATAGCAGGAAGTAGTGAAGTAGAACAGCAACAATCTGAAAAAAATTTAACAAATAACAATCTCAATCTCTGATATCTGCTGCAAACACACAAATAAATACACAAATAAATAAACAGGCATTTAATCTTATTATGTAGATGACTATATCTGTTTTACATATTTTGTTGTCACAAACACCAAGACAGTGAGAACATAGTCTGTCTTATGAGAATTCAAAGATGTTATTTTTATTGTTACAACTTACCTTGCAAGTAATGTTATTATCAAACATGTAATCTTGCATGCCAACCAGGAACACAAGGTTTGAAAGAAGCAGGGCCAGGCATAGATTGACTAAGATTTTAGATGGGTTATCCCGTCTCAGTTTTCTGAAATATTTAAAATCATCAATCTTAGTCAATGGTAGAATTCTAAAATATCTTTCATCTTGTCTCAACTGCATCAGTTGAGTGCAATGAAAATCAACAAAGTTTACCTATACTGAACAATATTGAACAAAATAATCTTTATTGAAAACATCTTCAAGGTTGTCATTTATAACAAACGACAGAACCTTTGTCAGTATACTATATGTTAAAAACCGTCCTTTTTTCTTCATCCATTACATGAATTTAAAAAAAAAAGGAAATAGGTTACTTCTGTTTTCAAAATGTTATGTGTGTGTGTATGTATAACGTATCACGCAGAGCACACATCACTGGAAGTAGAACCCTGAAATCTTGCACAGAGGCTCCTTAAGTGATCATTTAAAATAGATTTCTAACGTTTTTTGGAAAAATCATTTTTGACAGAGTAATGTCAATTTTTAAGTTTTTTGCAATATGCTCTTTGTAAGTTTGGCAAACACACTGTGGTCCCATTGTCAAAATAGGAATCTGAAATCTTGCACAGAGACTCTTTGAGTAGCTTTCTAAATTTTTTTTACATTTCAGTTACCCCTGTATATCATTTGTATCTACTCACAGTGAATAGCATTAGTTTATTACTTTTTTAAGCACCCCCCTCAATTTTTTTTAATTCATTGATAGTTGTTATCTTTTTTTAGAAATGTGAAAAAAGATATTAAGGTATTGTGATAATTATTGTCCTATTAACATGGCAAATCCAAATACATTTTTACAGCAATAATAAAGTACATATTGACGTTTCCATTATACAAAACATTATTTATCTACTATGTACATAAACACTTTTCACACTAGACAAAAAATTAAGGCAGTAACTCAAGTATTGACAATTGAAAATGGCTGTTATATGCCACATTTAATACTTGAATTAGACATTGTAGGTAAATGGATGAGTGATATGCGTTTTTATTTCTTACATTTCAATTGCTCATGTCAGTTCTAGCTATGTCTTTGTTATATGAAACAAAATTATAAATGTGGGTTCTCCTGATCTGATAGACAGATACCCTTTTTAATACCACCTACTAATTAAATAAGAAAATCATCTTTAGAATAATTATCTAGAAGAAGCTTTTAAAAGTCGATTAAAGATCACTGGAGATATAGGATTAAAGTCCAGAGTCCAGGTGAAACTGACTGCATAGAAGCAGCATAGAAAAGAATGAAATAAAACACCTCTAAAAATGGACACAAATTCATATTATTCAAATCAATAGCAAACATTAAAAAAATGCCAAAAAGTACAACAGGTAAATTAAAAGTTCAGAATCTTGAAAAATAGCAAAACCATTATAATAAAGAGTGAGTAGGATAAACAGAAATGGTATAACTAAAAGAAAATAATAATATTTCTTAACAAAATTAAAAAAGGGGATTAGGATAGACTGATATCTAATGATTTAAAGATATGTATTGGTGATAACATATAAGACATACCTATATCTACTGTTACAGGTGTTAATTGATTGATTTATACATATTTGAAATAATAAAAACATGTTTTTGTATAAGGTTTCAGGTTTTACAAGTGAACAGCAATTTTACAGTTTAGTCTAATATTTAGATAATTCATGAGTAACCTCTGGTTAAAAACCATGTACAAATTATGAAAACAATTTCACATTCCAGTCTCAACACAAAGCATGAAATTCTGAACAATTGCGTAGCCTTCTTTTAAAAATCATGTTTGACTGATAAAATATCATTTAATCATTTCATCAGATTAAAAATAAAATCCAACAATGAATAAATAACAAAGACATTGACACTAAAAAAGAAATTAATAATAAAAGGAGAAATTTGAAATTGAAAAGGACAAAAATGTATAACATGTAATAAATAATGTTACATATGTTTAGATTGACAGTTAGGGGAGAAATTATCTTAACCCTTCTTGTTTGTAAAAAAGCAATGAAAGTATTTAAATCCCCATTTGCCTCACTTCATTTTAAAGTTGGTCAGTCTCAGCATTTTATTTTTCAGGATTAATTCTAAGTCATGGATAATGAAATGACCTTGGTATATAACAGCAGAAATAAGAATTATCAATATGTAGAAAAACTAGCTGTTGTTGGCCCTATGTTATCTATTACAAGTATTGATGAAATAATACAAATACCCTACATAAGGACATTTAGAACACCTTGAGAGAAGATCCTATTCTCTTTGTTGAGCTGATAGAAAACACACTCACACAAAGATATAAAAATTCACATACTTTACCGTTTTATCATGGCAAAACAATTGAAAACACCAGAGATATGTTAATCAGTTCGCAGCATAATCCAAACCACATTCTTTTCCTCTAACTCCTTAGACTTCATTATGAAGCAATTAAGAGTAAAGCGACAATAAACCAAATGTTGACATCCCAGTATAGACCATAAACTCAAATCAGATACAGTTAAACCTGTCTATAGCATCCACCAATGATCATAAGGGATTTGGCCCAACAAATTGACAAAAAAGGTTTTGAAAATAACTTCAGAGTTTCTAACCAATGCCAATAAATACCCCTACCCCACTGTTCCTGTCGCTGTGTAACTGACACTTGTCACTCATGTGTCAACACTGTAGTGGAAAATGGGCGGAATCTTGTTGCTGATGTCATAGATCCTTATACAAAATCATGTGTAGGGAAAAGTGGACAGAAATTATATAGAGCACTTATAGGTATCAACACTCATCTTGAAGATAGGTATTGTCTGGTTGTGAATGAGGCTGTTTGGTCTTTTGCCTTCTGAGACTGATGTTCTGAACAATATGGTAAGGTCACTATCATGGACATGTAAAACAAGTACTGCCAGTGGTTGTCTTGATCAAGAAGAGAAAACAGGAAAAAACTATGCTTTACGAGCATGTTGGATGCTATGTACAGATGGTTACTGAGGCAGATTTGACTGTACTTTATTATGATAAATATATCAATATCTACCAACCTTGAATATTATAAGATAATTCAGAATATTTAATGCAAATTAAAACTAAGAAAAGAATAATTGTGTAAAAGATTGCACAACGTCCCTTTTAAAAATATAGAGCTAGCGACCATATTAGATTTCAATATTATGCATTACATTTGATATAAAAACCTGAATAAAGGTAAAGTTTGAAATATATATCTCTTAAATAGGTAGTGAATAATTTCTCAAGGTTTTATTCTAATATCTACCTTATAATCAGTTAATGCCATTAAAATAAAGATAGATTATTTAAAGAATATGTGTGTATAGGTTTTGAAAAGGAAATAAAATGAAAATAGGTTTCTAATCTACAGAATAATAATGTCAAGAAATAATCTGTTTGATAGTAATATAGAATAATTCATTCTGAACCAGCAAAACTTAGAAAAAAAAAAAAAGCTTTCTTTTGGCATTAGTACAAAAATGGATAAGACTTTCAAAGCTCATTGCATAGCATACTTTAAAAAAAGGCAAAAAGAAGTATTCTTTACACCACTTATTCTAGAAATTATATATCAAACTCTTTCACTATGATCTCTTTGACTAACAAAAAGAAGAAAAGTAACAACAAATTATATAAAGTGGCATAAAGAATGACCCCAATTACACAAACAAACAAAAACAAAAAGGGAAGCATGCATATTGTATGAAGTACCTTGTAGTCATAGTCTGGTCTGACAAATTGTAACTTGTCCCTTTGCTTTACAAAAGCAAGGGACAATGAAAGAAAATAATACACATTATTTCAAATCATAAAGAGATCAATAATGATGTAATTTCTGAAATAAATCTCTTCATAATCAGTTCATGATTGTCTATGAATATCATTCTTTTCCTTAATAGTTTTTCATTTAAAACATCTCATTTTTAATATGTACAGTACAAAGATGTTAATAAGTGTACACGAAACTAGTTTCAAACTAACAAGTGAGACAGTAGAAGTATCGTAAAGTATGTAACAATAAATGAAACAACTTCAGTTGCGAAATTTGCTGATAGAGGCATTGTGTAGATTATGTAAATATAAGAACTCAAATGCCATCCCCAATACTTAAATGTGATAAACAACTACAAACAGAAAAAATTCTTATTGGCAAATATGATAATTATTTCTTCACCATACCATCAGTTTTAGATAAGGTCCTTGGTGAAATTTTAAGTTCAGATATGCAGTGTAAAGCAGTGTTTCTCAACATGGGGTCCCAGGGCTGCGTTTTGTACAACAGGGGGCATTAGATCACCAGGGGCAATTTGGGGACGGTATCCTCATTGGGGAGGACAGTAGGGGAGGGGGGGGGGGCAATCAGGTGTGAGCAAAGTAAAGTGTAAAGCAAACAAAAAAATATAAGGCAAACTCAAAATTAAAAGCAACTTTTAACATCCTTGTATGTAGAAATGATGTGAACTTAGATATATATGTATAGTATATTATAAGCAAACGTCTTTACAAGGGAAGCTACTCATAAACTGTTTAGCTTAAAAGTTAAGATTTACTTTTCAAAGCTTTCAAAGATGACGCATTAAGAAAAGCTAATCAAATATATACAGTTCTTAATCAAGATGAATGAAAACAAAGCTAAGAACATGTGCCGCCATTACTTGAATGAGTACATGAAGTCTGGTTTTGTAGTATCCCCTTCAAATAAATAGCAGCCAACGTGCTTGCTGATGGTCAAACAGAACTTATTGACATTCAAAGTTCAGATGAAGATAAAATCGTTTTCAGATACAAGGGATATGAAGTTTTCTGGGTGAAAAACCGAGAAAAACACCAAAGTTGTGAAATAAAGGCAAACTTTCTTGTCCTTGCTTTGCCGATGCATGGGAAAGTTTTAGGGGGCATCGCATAATGCTCCCATCTGAGGGAGGGGAAAAAGCGCAAAATTTGAGGGGCAAAAAACAAAAAATAAGAAGGAAAAATTTACCCTCCTATCCCTCCTGTTTTTTGTACTTGTATTTGTCTAAAATAAAAGGAATTGTATATAAAAGAGATTGAAGATGAACTATTAGTCTATTATTATGTTAGTTATTGTTTTAAGTTAAAAATCAACGTGAGAACTGTAAGAGAAACAAAAATGTGAAAAGGAAAAATAAAGATGCAAATTAATTAACTCAGCCCAAAGTTTTATTGTGAGGATTGTTAAAAGTTTGTGAGTTGAAGAAATAATGCTAAGAAATGATACTGGACCAAAAGAGAAAGTTTTATCACACTATCTCTAATCTCTTTTTACAGTTTATCTAATATGACTATAGGAAACATACACTTTCAAATGTGTGCAGTGTTAAAACCAAGGCTAAAACTTACTTGAACATGCTGTATGTTAACAAAGTCAAGAGTAATGCTAACAGTGAGACTCCACATCCTATGAAAGAGATGACAGACAAGACTTTCTTATCAAGTTCACTCAGGTTGCTGCCTTCTCCATAAACATCCTGTTAATATATAGAAATTGTAAAATAGTTCACAAAAACCCTGGTTTAACATACATTCTATTTTACTCTTCAATTTTTAGTCCCATTGTATAACTATCTTTTAATTTCTTCATGTCCTCTATAAAACGTACAATACAAAACACATTTTGAATTTAATGAAAAAAATATAAAAAATAAGGGGCAATCAATGTTGCTGATTTTAATGATAGTGATGAAGGCAAGTAAATATCATTTAAATCTTATAGTCCAGTTCCTAGACCTATGAAAGCCCGGAGACTAATATATACAGACTTTGCGCAAACAATACAAATAATTGGGTGTTCATAGCTAAGCCGAGCAGTTATCCTGACCTGGCTTAGCGAGACCCACACGCGAAGGGCATGATGGGATGCTAAACTCGCGTCCTTTCCGCCCAGCTATTCCTAAAGACAACAGCGTTAAATTTTATTCTCAAAAAGTTCATTTGATTAATTAGAGTTTTAACTCTGTGTTTATTTGTGCCTTATTGTTATCAAAGACAAGACGATTCATTCGCAGTGGTTCAAGACAGCTCATTGAGAAGCATTATTAAGTATCACCTTATTTCTTTTGTTGTTTATTATTAATATTTAAATATTATCAATTTCGTGATTACTTGATTCTTGATCGTCTTTTTCAGTCGACAGACTTGGTTTATTCTTTGCTACGTTGTTATTGACATTGTAAATTTCTTACGGTTTGTACTCTTTTCATAACATGGCGGCTGGTAGACGCATTTTGTTTCTTGGTCATTCGCATGCAAGGAACTTGGGCTCATATGTGAATGAAGGAAGAGATGCCAATTTCAGAACTAACGCCGAGGTTGAATTTTTTGGCATCGGGGGGATGAAGGTTGGTTGGCTTCTCTCTGACGAAGTAGGGGAGAAATTGTCTTCTTTCAGGCCAAACTCTGTTTTCATCCACATAGGTGACAACGACGTCGACAAGAAGAAGACCCCGGAAGAATTGGCCTTGAAAATCATAGCAATACTTTCAGTTTTGAAGACTCGCTTCCCTTTTGTCTCGGCTTTTGTTCTCAATCAGCTTTTACCTCGTTACCCTCGCTCCTTAGACTTACCACCTCGCAGACGAAGAACTGGAGTCGATTGGGCTACCTATAACCCAATCGCAGACGCAGTCAACTCACACCTGTTCGCTGAATTGAGAAACCATGCCTATGTTATTTTTATCCGCAGCAGTTTTTTCTTTCCTTCCACCAGCGCCAAGAAGTATACCAAGGACAAGTTTATGTTTCAGAAAGATGGAGTGCACTTGTCCAGAAAGGGTAACAAACGCCTCACCAAAGTCTTGAGAGGTCTTGTCATAAGACTAAATGTTTAAATGTTGCGTTTGTTTACAGGTCAGGCTTGGCCTAGTTAATTTTTATTGTTTTTGCCACATAACCATTGTCATTTTCACCTCTGATGTTTCTTATTGACTGACATCAATTTTTAATCTTAAGGCCCCCAGGGTCAGTTAATTAGGGGCTGTAATTGTCATGATTGAGGCTTGTTAGCCGACGTATTGTTTGAGGCCCCTCTTTAAGGCCGTTACGTTTGTTTTCCTTTGAGGCCATATGACTTACATAAATTTTGGGGGCCGTTTGTTTATTTTTCTTTGAGGCTGGATAGCCGATATAAATTTTTGAGGCCCCTGTCAGGGGCCGATTGTTTATTTATTTTTCTTTGAGGCATTTTAGCCAACTTATTCGTTGGGGCCGATTGTTTATTTTTCTTTGAGGCTTTATAGCCGACATATTCTTATTTGAGGCTTTATTGCCGACATATTTTTCTTTGAGGCCGTATAGCCGACATATTTTTCTTTGAGGCTTTTGAGCCATCATATTTTGCTTTGAGGCTTTATAGCCGACATATTTTTCTTTGAGGCTTTATAGCCGACTTATTTTTCTTTGAGGCTTTATAGCCGACATATTTTTCTTTGAGGCTTTATAGCCGACATATTTTTCTTTGAGGCTTTATAGCCGACTTATTTTGCTTTGAGGCTTTATAGCCGACATATTTTTCTTTGAGGCTTCATAGCCGACTCATTTTTCTTTGAGGCTTCATAGCCGACTCATTTTTCTTTGAGGCTTTATAGCCGACTTAATTTTCTTTGAGGCGGCATGGCCTTTCCGTTTAACTACCACCCGTTCATATTGCTTTAACCAAGGCCCCAGTGGTCGACGAATTTTTTCTCTTGAGCCTAGAAGTGCTGACCTAATCTTGGGGCCCCTCTACCGTGGTCGTTCAAGTAATCGTCTTCGTGTAAAATTATTTGTCACCGTCTATCTGGCCGGGTTAGACAGTACAGTTGGTCCCTAGCTTTTGTAATACCTACCTACATTCAACTGCATAAATTTCTGTTTCTACTTAACCCTCAGCCATTATGCCAAGAAACGCTAACAGAGATTGTTTTGGGAAGGCAGTGCGTCAGCCAGCAAAGAGGAGAAGCGCTACAACAGCCTCTCGTAGTGTGGCCACAACATCCCAACCGAGAAACCGCTCAACCTCACCTGCAAGATCTGTCTCTCCGGCAACCTTGGAGCCAGTCCCAACAACACAGATTGCGGAAGTGTTGTCCGCAGTGTCCTCTTTGAAAGAGGCTGTGACCTCCTCCATAGGCGACATTCGACAGGAGATGTATGAGCGGTTCGCAGCCTTCGAGGAGACGAACATTACAGGGGCACAGTCTCCATCGAACATTCCAGACCAGCAACCCCCCGCATATTTGCCGCAGTCAGAAACACCAGGTATGTTGGGGGCAGTAAGGAAGTCGGTTGTTCCAGTGGGGCACCACGTGAAGCCTCACATCAGGGCTGCCATAATTGAAAACAGGTACATCGACTTCAGGGACCTGTTAGAAGACAGAGACACCTCAGCCACTGCAGTAGACACAGTTTTCCATGTTAATGGGTCCAAAGTGACAATTGGAGGGGGGTGGGCAGTTCAAAGAAAAAACCGTTAACATTTATTGAGTGGTGCGAGGCCTGGAACACTTTTACTGTTTTGTCGTGGGAGCTGAAACAGGACCCCTCCCTCCCCGCTAGATTAGGGAAACATTTCCAGACAGTGTTACAGCTGCACAACTTAAGTAAGAATTGGCATCGCTATGATGAGAAATTCAGAAAAGTCCTTGAGACAGATATAGTCCAGTGGGGGGAAATCCAGCAGGAGTTATGGAACGACTGTCGTATCGAGAACGTCATCGTTCCCCCCCAAATCTTCCATCAGGCCCCAATATGACCCAGACATCACCGATACATGTCAAGGACTACCCTTTTGGGTATTGTATCATGTTTAGTCGTGGCCGCCAGTGCGCTGAGGCCGGTAGGTGCAGGTATGCACACAAATGTTTTAATTGCCATGGGCAACACCCCTTCATCAACTGTTGGCAGCCACTTGTCCAACCTTTTAGATCATTACCTTTAGCCAACTTCCCCCCTCAACAAACTCCCAGGCCCAGGGGTCAAGGCACCCAGCCCTTTCGGCCAACTTTCGGCTCCCCCGGCCATCAGTCAGGGCCCAGGCACTCCGCATCACGTTTTCATTACAGAAAATGAACAATTACCAACACCCATTATCGTTGAAAGACTGGCCCAAAAGCTCACAGGTTATGATCCATTTGAATCTACCATCTTGATTAAAGGTTTTACGTTTGGGTTTGACATAGGTTTTAGGGGTATAGTTGCAAACAATGCCCATATCGCAAACCTAAAAACAGCTTATGAACATTCTTCAAAAGTTGCAGAAACATTAAAATTAGAGTTAGACAAGGGTAGGATTTTAGGCCCTTTTAATGAAATCCCTTTTACAAATTTCCAATTAAGCCCAATTGGCTTGGTTCCTAAGAATTCCCCCGGAGCTTTCCGTATGATTGTTAACCTGTCAAGCCCAAAGGGCCAGTCTATTAATGAAAATATTCATGACATTTTTGCATGTGTTAGATATGCTTCTGTTTTGGAAGCGGTTAAATTGGTCATTGATTGTGGTCCCCAGGCTTTCATGGCCAAATCAGATATTGAGAAAGCTTTTCGACTTCTGCCTATTCTACCATCGCAATACCATTTACTTGGTATGCAATGGGAGGACAAATTCTACTTTGACAAATGTCTTCCTATGGGAGCGCGTAGTTCTTGTCAATTGTTCGAGAAGTTCAGCTCGGCAATTCAATATATTGCAAAGCAAGCAGGCATTTGTCATATCACACATTACCTGGATGATTTTTTCTTTGCAAGTGCCTCCAAACAGTCTTGTAATTCAGATTTGAACAAATTTTTAGCAATTTGCCAAGAAATCAACATACCGTTAGCTCAAGACAAAACATTGGGCCCTTCTCAAGTTCTAAGCTTTTTAGGCTTTGAGATCGACACAATTCTTGAGGAGATCCGCCTCCCCAAAGATAAACTGGAAAAATGTATGACTCAGTTGACCTGGCTGTTAGACAGATCAAAATGCACTTTGCGCGACTTACAATCTCTTCTTGGTTTGTTAAGTTTTGCATGCACGGTCATTATACCAGGCAGAGCTTTTCTTCAGCGCCTTTATGGCTTAACAATCGGCATAGCCAAACCTTTTTTCTTCATAAGAATCAGTCAATCAGTCAAGCAAGACTTGCGATTGTGGCTCACTTTTTTGAAGTCACATAACGGGGTAACCCTGTACAGAGAGGCCCTCTTTCTATCGCCCAACGTATCGCACATCTTTACTGATGCTTCACAATCACTGGGTTGCGGCGCAGTTTTTGTTTCTATGTGGTTTTCAGTCGCTTGGCCCTCCAAGTGGTGGGCGGAGCAAAACATCACATTTCTAGAACTAGTGCCAATATATCTGGCCATACAAGCCTGGGGACATAAGCTTAGAAACAAATGTTTAGTTTTGCACACAGATAATTTAGCCCTTAAATATGTCCTAAACTCTCAAACATCCAAAGAGAAACTAGTCATGATCTTAGTGAGGAAAATAGTATTGGAGGCTCTTGGGCATAATTTTTTAATCAAAGCCGTACATGTTAAAGGCACTGACAACGCCTTATCCGACGCTCTCTCTCGTCTCCAGATTGTTCGCTTCAAGCGTTTGCACCCAGGCGCAGACGAGCATCAAACTCTCGTACTACCCTTACCTCCATCAGGGATCTCAGAAGGGGAACCATAGACCTTTTAGAGGCAGCCCAAGCGCCTGCAACAAAGACAGCCTATGCACGTGCGTTGGTGAGATTTCAAACTTTCGCCACTGCATATGGTTTTTCAACTCACATTCCAATATCTGTCCAAAATTTGGCTTTATTTATAACTTCTTTATTTAACGAGGGGCTTCCAGCTTCCTCCATTTCCTCAATTTTATCAGCCCTAAGCTATCACCACAAAGTTAGAAACATGGCTGACCCTACCAGAGCTTATACCATTCAAAAGATGTTGGTAGGTCTTAAGAAATTAAGGCCCTCAGTAGATCACCGTCAACCTCTAACACAAATTTTACTCACTAAGATCAATGCATCATTACCACGTTTAGGTTTGTCTCATTTTGAAAGCTGTTTGTATAAATCCATGTTTGTGCTAGCATTTTTCTTTGGGTTAAGAATAGGAGAGATCACTGATTCTAGACATAACATTCAACTTTCTCAAATTGATTTATCCTTAAATTCTTTAACCCTCAATTTCAAATCTTATAAGCACTCGCCAGTTGAACCGTTTGCTCATACTTTTCATGCCAATAACTCAAACCTCTGCCCAGTGGGAGCTATGCAATCTTATTTAAATTTGAGGTGCAAGTCAGAAGGACCTTTGTTTTTATTTAACGGGAAACCAATTAAAACAACGCATTTCACGTCCAAGCTGAAGCTAGCGTTAGCGGCAATTGGGGAGGATGCTTCAAAATTCAATTCACATAGTTTCAGAATAGGGGCAGCAACTTTCTGGGCGTCTCAGGGCAAATCTGAACTTGAAATTCAAAGACTAGGTAGATAGCAATCTAATGCATTCAAGAAATACATTAGGGACACGGTAGTGCACTCTTGTTAGCCAAACTTAGTCTGGGTGCCACATGTCATTCTCAGTTTTTATATTTTGTCATTGGCAAACTTACATTTATGCAATCCATGTACATGTCTTTTTGTTGTATTTTGCTGGCCATGTAGGGTTACATACTAGGTGAACTGCCCCCACCCCCGAAGGTGAACACATAATGGTGAAATGTCATTTGAGTTTTGGATTGCGACCCGCAACCTCCTAAGGTGCAAACTTTTGTTCCGGGTCGTGGTTTGGAATTGTGACATGCTCCATGTTGAGCCGGCTCATGCATGGTTTGATTGTGCATTGCCATCGACGGTTGCGTTTGCGATTTGTGGCCCATGACCTCCTAGGGAGCAAACCTTGGTTGGGGATTCTGCATGGTTTCGCATGGCGTGGCTCGTTGCTGGTTATTTGCAATTTTTCCTTGGGGTTTACGGCTTAACATGTTGCTTTTTCGTCAATTATGTATTTATAATTGCCGGTAACCTCCTGGGAAGCAAACCTTGGTTACCAGCTTTTACAAAGCGCATCAATGTTTATGTAACCTTGTCATACTTTATTACTTGTTCTTACACACAATGTTGTAATTATTAGTGCTTCGCACATTCTCATGTTGAATTATGTATGAAAAATTGCCGGTTACCTCCTAGGGAGAAAACTTTTGGTTTCAGGCTTTAATTCACAAAGCGCATCAGTGTTTTATGTTACCTTTTCATACTTTATTACTTGTTCGTACTCACAATGATATATCATTAGTGCTTCGCACATGCTCACGTGGTTTTATTTACGAATAAAGGCCAGTACCCTCCTAGGGAGCAAACCTTGGTTACAGGCTTTAATTCAATAAGTGATCGACACATTATCATGTTGGTTGTCTTATGAATAATTGCTGTTATGACATATCATAAGTGCTTCGCACATTCTCACTTTGATTTATGTATGAGTAATTGCCGGTAACCTCCTAGGAAGCAAACCTTGGTTACAGGCTTTAATTCACAAAACGCACCAGCATTTTTTTATGTTACCTTTTCATACTTTATTACTTGTTCGTACTCACTACGCAATGTTGTATCATTTAGATAAGTGATTGACACATTATCATGTTGAATTTCTTATGTATATTTGCTGATAACCTCTTAGGGTGCAAACTCTTCTTCTTAAACACAGAAGGTCCAATTAGTTAGTTAGAAGTGGTTTGGCTCCTAGGGAGCAAACCTTGGTTCAAGGCCGTAATGAAAACATACACATCAGGTATGGTTAGTTCTAGCAGAAATGATGTCCCAAACACTTTCTTTCATCGTTGGCAGGGAACAAACACTTCACGCCCATAATGGGTGCTGGCTGTTCCTACATGAACGTTTAGACGGGCATCCAGGAACATCCATGGCGGCCAGCACCCGCATTTTTTGTAATTCCCGCCTAATTTGGGCAAGCTTTCAAAGCTCGGCAGCCAGATTGACCCGAAGTAATGGGCAATTTTGTCAATAAATCTGGTTGCCTATTTCACAAACATACTGGTGTTCCTTTCAATTTTTGGTTGTTTCGTAAAGATTTTTGTGCACAAAGTGCATAAATAAACGACACGCTCATTGGTCAGACTTATTTTTTTCAACCAATGTATGACACGAATATATAACAATGTCATCTCGCTGACCGCTACTTCTGTACTTCCGTTTTGTATCACGATTGAGAAAAGGAAACTGTTTTCTTTATTGGATTTATAAATTGGATTTGTTTAGCTTTCTTAGAGTGAAATCAAGAATTTTTTTTTCAATTGTTTCAAAACTCCTGCTATGCAAAATTAGTTGACAATCATGGAGAATGCTCCATCTAAGGAGGTTCATGGTCTTTTGGTAAGAGCCAATGCTCTCAGAAGAGATTCTAAAGAAAAGCAGAAGACACTGGCCCTACTCTCCTCTGAGTTAGCTGACAAGGAGAGTCAATTAAAATCCATGTAGACAGTGCATGGCTTTTTGTACATAGTAGTGTAAATAGTCTTTGTTGTATTGGTGTATTATATCATTGGTAAAAGGAGGATATTCATCTTAAAGGAATTACACTTGTCTGAACAAAGAGAAAAGCTTCTAAACTTGTCATGGAATTGTTATACAGGTTAGTTTCATATTATTGTGTTTACCTGGGTATTGGTCTTTGATATGATAAAATGCCCAAGTTCTATTACTGCTGCATATATTAAGAATATTCCAGTGAGACCATATGTGCAGAAGTCCTGATTACTGCATCCTGGTATGGAAACAGTGAGAGCCAAATCCCCTATAGGAGAGAGACTGGTAAATAGTTGTCCGGAATTCGGCCAAAATTCTTTTCAAACCTGACGGACATCTTTAGTCAATATTTTTC